>LUCH01003164.1:0-20308 GCA_013368495.1 Paragonimus heterotremus | reverse complement strand
CAGGTTTTTTATAAATGGTATCAATTCAAAAGTGTCTTTTAACGTATGCACACATAGCTTCTGTCGGAGCAGTTTTAAAATGTCAACCAACCATTTTGCTAGCTGATGGTAAAGAGAATCGTTCATTGCCAGAAGGGGCCGCATGGGAATACTCGGTCTGTGGGTTTTAGGCGCACGTTTACGATTGACGAGAGTGTGCAAAATGAATCCATATCGTAATTTGTGTCTTCTGACTATTCTACTCAAATGGTTAAAAAGGATTCGATGTTTTACTTTTCTTGAACGGACACTTCCTGTCCCTGTAATTAGTGCTCTGGATAGATCGCTTAGAATCAAACGCAAAATGGTGGCTGAAATTATTCGAATTAGTTTTCTGCAATCGTGTTTGGATACTCACAATTTAGGTTCCTCCAGTGTTTGTGGACGTTCTATATACATCCTGTGCTTGAGATAGCTCACCATCGCAAAATATCACGAACAGAACACTCATCTGTTGACGTGGGCGGTCGATCACTTTTCAGCAGATCGTGAACACTAGCCGTCGTAACAAACTTTATTAGCCTTCAAACTGATTTGCAAGCAATCGATCGCATACCCACACGCCTCGCATTAAGCTTGCTAATGGTCTCTTCCATACATCCACCGCGTGCAGGATAAATAAAAGGCAATTCAATACGCTGTTCAGTTGTCAGATTGCTGGAGTGCAGTTTGGTTCTAGTAAAATAAACTCCCCCAGAACAAAGTGTGCGCTGCTGCTGTCCAGTGAACTGAACTGAGAAAAGTGTGATTAACCATAAATCAACAGGAACGGTCAGACCGAAAGACACCGATCAAATTAGTGACTCCAGGGCCCACAAGTTCGATGTGCATTGGGTGAAATGAAAATATCGATTCTAAACGGCTATCAAAAAGGCACCCCCACTTACAGTCTATACAGTCCTAGTGAAGTCAGTTTGTAACAAAGAAAGAATGTAAAGAATGCTTGTAAAGAATGCTTTACGCCCCTTACCCCGCCCCTCCCAGTTCAGTCAGTACCCACATGTATCAACATGTTATCTTGGGGCGTAGTCACCTAACTGAAACTGATGTGATGCGAATGTTTTAGGTCCAATCGAACTAAACTGGCTTTGTATCCTAGATATACAGTATTCCGGGACGAGGTAGGTATCCGGAGGACAAAGCACCTCAATCTGGACATTTTTGAACAAGCTATCCACGCTAATGTCGAAAACGCAAAAAGTTGTATTCGTCAAGGGTAAAATGGTCAAGTAAGACATGTTAAGAGGAAGGGGAACGACGCGGCTCAGTGATGAGGCCATAAAACAGAGTGACGCCAAGCGACGTTTATGGTTTTCACTGCCTGGCACTAATACGTCATGTCGAAGTCCACAAATGGCGTGATAGACTTAAGAACACAGCATGACGTGCCTCAGATTCTACGGGAAAATTGTTAGTTTTTGACCAGTCTTAGTGATCTGTAAATGTGTTTCGTTCATGAATGCAGCCCTTTATTATCTATCGGTTGAAAAGGCGTTGTCGTGATCGCACAATCCATTTGCGTTCACTTGCATTTTCTGCTTCCCAGTTCAGCATTGCCTTTCAATCGCCGAATCGATAAAATAGATGCGTGTGAACAGCCAGATGTCGTCGGTCGTGGACCATGGTGGTCCAATCACTGGTTCAGTGGGACCGAACGACTTTTATGAGACTGTGCCTACACCCCCACCCTACCCACAGCAGGCTAATTTGGCTGTGGTATCAGCTGTATGCCGTGCCTGTCCGCTCACCTGACTCGGTCAGGGGATATGCCCATTATTAACGCCCTTCGGTCTTGACTCCGAACTTTGTTGCCCGGCCCATAACACTGGGATGTACTTTACACGTGTAGAATTTTCGCAATGTACGATTCAACCACGACTTACACGTTTCCAGCACCTCAAAGGATGACCGTTCACTTAATACGTGGTCTACCACAGGTGTGCACATGGCACTGCAGCGAGTGGCGATTGGGAGCCGTGACTTATCGGCTAGAGTTGAGCTATACTAACCTTTTCTGTCCAAGTTTACCTACAAAGGCATTTATTAGCCTCAGACTTTTCTATGACTACCGCAATCGGTGTTCTCTTTCTTTTGTGACCGGAACTGCACCCTGTGAATGGTCATTTAAAAAATGCGTTTACCAGTAACACACCTATGGTAAATTAACCACACCGGGCCTCATCACCGTATTTCCTCTGAAGTTGACAAAAATGTAACCTTTGCTGCCCACATTCCTCATCATTCAGAGTGTCGACTATTCCACATATCTATTTATGGACCGACCGCTCTATCTTGTTATTTCTATCTAACCTGGTTGTACGTTTACTTCATTTTTTATGTTTTTTTTTGTTTATCGATAATCGTTCCTGCGATGATCACTATCACTGATTCTCAGTTGACTAGCTGAAACATCGTATATGTGCACCGATTAGCAGTGTAATACAAAAAAGTTTCCTTATGTCTTCTTTTTTTAAGACTATTTCTGTTTATTGGAATGAACTGTGATGACGAATTTTAACGGTTCCCACCTGTTTTGACAGCGTAGGTTGAGATCAATAGAAGTACAGGATACACGGCAACAAACACCTTACAACGTGAAAGCTGGGAACCTATTCGCTACATGCAGATCAAATGGGTTGCAATGCACGCCTACTCATTACCTCAGATCTGTCAGGGACTTTCTATATGAGTATTAGTAAGGGATTTCATAAACACGAAGGAATCCTTTTAGATCAGCTCAAGGATGGCATTGTATATGTATTGTGCATATTTTTATACTCGTACATGCATCAATACGCAACAACATTCTTCAGTAGACATAACGTTGACACTGTTTAATATGGTCAGTCTTGAGCTTAAGTAGTGGCCCTTTCCTGTCACAAAACGACTAAACAATACACATACTGCTTCTTCTATAGAGAAGAACGCCAAGCTTGTTCTCATGCGTGATAAATTTTGGGTCAGCATTTGAGATAGAGAAGTTGCATGGTAAAGCCAATCCAACTACTGACCAGTTAAATGTTTAAGCACTTGATCGTCATCCCTAGAGGATAAGGGGGGGGGATAAATCAAGTTGGGACTTCCAGTTGTACGTGTGATGGTGGGAGACAGCACGAAATTAAAAACAGAGTCGTGTTACTCTTAAGTCAATCTCTAACTGCCGGCTCTGTCATCAAGCTGTTAGATAAAGTACAGTCTACAAAATGTTAGCAAGACCATACATACATTTGTTATACTCCTGAAAATTTCTTTTTGCTGAGAACGTTCACTGATTCAGTAAATACTGAAAAGTGGTTGATATGTGTTTTATTGACTAGGCAGCACCATATCACCACCAACGAAACTCGAATTAATTAGAAAACCACCGAGCGGCAACTTTCAGAGCGAGAGTTCACAATTCACAGAGAAATATTTCCTTTAGTTTCCTCATAAATCTGAAGTACATTTCCCATGATACTAACCATCTGTCCGGTGCTGTTCGTACAAAGGACACTGTGGTGAAAACCTATTCAGTTTACCGCTTATCTAAACCCTGACACAATAAGCAACCTTACAGAGGATAAATCCGAAGTTACTTTTGGAAGTAGCACCAGGTCGGGATAAATAGTTACAATGGTGCCTTTTGTTATTCGCCTAGTTCTTTGTTCTCTATTGGACCAACCAGACAGCAGCTTGGGACGTTGCGTTTGTTAGTGGCAGGCTCAGATTTCTTCAATACTGATGTACATCTATACGTATGTACTCTTGTCTGATGAATAAGAACTGGTTTTTGCGAACAGACTCATGATTTCTCTTTAGTAATTACGTGGTGATTTTGAACTCTAGCATGATTCTTTGGGCTATTCGAACACCCTGGTTCCGAATATTATGGGCACTTTTAACTACTCTGTCTTTTAAAAATGCGCTTTTTTGGCAAAATATTCTTGTGGTTGTATACCACAGTCAGGCATACTCAATGACCATCGCGGGGTTATCGATTGGAGTTAACAGACAGTAGCTGTGTCTCCATTTCGAGACGATCGGGCAACCTGATCATTATTCACAAGCGAAAGTGGTTGAGTGTTCACATATGATAATTCGGTCGTGCCCAACGTGAGGTCAAGGGCGCAGTGGTAAACACGGTTGCCTCATGAACAGCATGTCCGTGGTTCAAGTCCCGGCTGCAGTGGCGATGATATGCACTACTGACGAGCTCTAATGAGAACGAAACTCGAGTCTAGTGCTTCTTTTCGAAAGGGGCCGACTGCAAAGTCTATGGGAATGCGACAGCTGCGATCAATTGTGAGTGATGTTCAAGTTGAAATTAACCAAATCCCCGACTACTCATCAATACTTTATATTTCGAATTGAAAAACGTTATTGGGTGACTTTACTCATATATGGAAGCACCATATCGGAGGCGGAGTTTTTAAAGTTTATCCGTGTTGAAGTCGTTGCGTTGCATGTACTAACACAAAAAAAACTTATACCTTCCATCTGTTATCACTTTTGAATCACTACAGTTTTGTGGGTTTGAAGAAGCTTAACATGCGTATGTGCACCTGACTATGTGCTGGATACTAGTGAAAGAGCTGGATCGCGCGATGCTGTCAAAGTGGTATCGTATCTAACGTAAAATCGACAAAGCTGAATTCAGCGGATCCAGGATTTGGCGTTTCTCGAAGACATCTGCAATTGTGACCCTCATTATTACAACTAAAGTGTCCATTGGCACTAGCGAAGTAATCAGAAGTAAGGATGTAAGGCATCTATAAAAGTAATACATAGGGCTTTTTTTGATACTTTTTGGCATATTAATACATGCCACCTCAGTTATTGATGGCCAAGGCAAACATGCTACAGTTGTGTAAGAGGCGTCCTCCTCTGTGTCAGGTCTCAACGCCAGGAAGACGATGGAACAGAAGCAACCATCGGAATAGTGTGTACTAATTATGGGGGAAATGTCAACAGGGCGAATGACAACGTGAATGCACGTCAACCGTGCAAACAAGGGCTTGTGTTCGTTGTCCTGTGTTTTAACATGACCTGTACGGGAGTTCGTGCAATAAACGAATTTACAGGTCAAGCGTCTTTTGCTGTCACAACACTACAACTTGTCTATTACGTTTACCCTGCTCGAGATATACCGCGCAGCATTCTTCCGTCATTCTATGCTGACTTTGATGTAACTTGCTTGTGCATGCAGCAGCATTACCAACCTCCAAAAGGTTACACAATTTCGGTGGTTTCTTCAGAATTCCCACTCCTAACCTTTAAGTATCCGCCGATTCATTTTTACTTCCTGACATATTTTCGTCCATCTGGTTGGTGAGTCAGTAAAGTGCCCAGCCAACGGGACCTTCCAAAGGAAGGTTCCGTTCATTGCGGACGATGACTATTCCAACGATCACTTCACATAACGTTGTGTTCTGCTTAATTCAGTCATTGTTACACTTGTATTTCTGGCCGAAGCAATGTAGGTTTTCATATTGGATTCTAATGATTTGGCTGTGGTGCATGACTTGGTATTTACTACACTTTACGTACAGACACTGAACGTCCCACTGCAATCCTCAGCTGAGAAGCAGGTCGGATGAATCTTTCATCCCCTCTCGATAGCCTCGCCACGCCAAGTGTTTTCCTACATAACAGGACATGGGATCCGTGGAAGATTCTTTGGCAACCATTTTAGATCTGTCCAGTCAACTGACATTCTCTCAATCACTCTCATAATATTGCGGATCAGTATTTTCTGCTCTTGTAGTAGTGAGAGCCGCCTTCTATGCAGAATATTAGAGGTTATAATAATGAATTGTCGACCACTGACCTTAGATAGTACGCAGTTAATAGACCCAAATCATACAATTTAAAATGTAGAGAATTTGTTTAACCTCAATCCTCAGATAAATGTCACTCACTCAGTTGCAATTCAACATAACGTGGTAACGAAGTTTCACTGGGCAAAGTGAACGACAATAACACTAAACGGTGTAATAATTTCGCACTTATTCCTCTCTGACTACTACTGGCTTAATGATGTTTAAGTTACTGTTGAGTGGTAGGGAATTTTCTAATATCGACTGAACATCACTCACACTTGATCTCAGCTGTGGCATTCTCAAAGACTTTCCAGTGAGTCTACTGAAGTGCGAAAAGTGCGGTCAGTTGTGAGTTATGTTCAGTTGGTATAAAAGATGCCTAAACGGTTGAAAACTAATATCAAACATTCTGTTTCACGTTTGTATGCCTTTAGTCGAGACGCGGTTTATAAGCTAAAAATTGATCAATATGTTCTGAAAGTGTGAGTGGACATATAGATACTCTGCACACTGTATAGTTCAGTAAGCATGAAACCGACAGATGCAGTGGGTTGACAGCATATCACCAACGAGTCTATATAAAGAACACACTAACAACCGCTGTTTTCATGGGTGATCATCGTTGTCAAACGCCGCCATGGCCACTGAAGAAGAGCTGCAATACTCAATACTCGTGCAATGATTAACAGTTGTTCCCGGAAAACGAGACAAATGTAACAATATGTGCTGCTCGCTGATCATAAAGATAAATCTATAAAAATGTAATTGTCAAAAACCGACCAAATTCAGCCAAATGCTCACAATCCCTAAATAGGTTGACGCTTTCTGTATGCTACGTTTACTAAGTACTCAGGGATTTTGAATTTTCCAGTTGTGCGTTTAATAAAATTAAACACGCTGATGCTTTTGAATAACCACGGCCAAATAAATGTATGCTTGCTAAAAAACGCCGAGTTGCCAGCAATTTGCCTGCTGGGTTCAATGAATTAATACTTCGTACTACGATTTTGAGCGTTCCAATTCTTCCACCTTTCATATATTCAATAAGTGGCAAACGCATACTTCGTCTATACAGCAAGGTCGCTTCTCAAGTCAGGTATGCTGAAAAGCTTGCAGAGTTTAGTCCGCTGGCTGACATGATACTTTTTCTTTTGTCTTTGAATGTAGTAATCGGTTGACTTAGCGATCATGTTGGCCGATTTCACAATATTTGGGGAGCGAACGTGTCAAAGATTGCTGGGTAATCATAAGACAAACGAGATGTGAAAACAGCCAATCGAATGAATCGTGCACCATGTGAATTTAAGTCAAAAAATTGTTTCTTGCAATTTGGAAAGTGAAGATTCAGCATTCACATGACCGTGTATTTAACAGACAGAATAGCTGATGAAATTAGTGATTGGACTTTGCGGTCAGTCGCCGGGATTAATGAAAAAGCGTAATAAATGGGGAATTATAGATTAGCAGCATGTACGAGTGTGCGAATAAATAGATTTGAAATGAGGTCAGGTTTGGAGTATTGTAGCCACCCAATTTGTTTGCTACTGACTATTGTTGTGGCAGCAAAAGACGTTTGGTCTGCAAATCCGTTTATTGCGCAAACTTCCGCACAGGTCATGCCAAAAATTGGACCACAAACGCGCACACTCATTTTCTCGGCCGACGTGCATTCACACACATTGGGTAGCAGTACGTTAGTGGCACTTCCCTCATAGCGCGTATACACTATTCCGATAGTCGATTCTGCTCAATCGCCTTCTTGGCGTTGAGGCTTGCCATTTTGTTCCTGAATGGTGCTTGTGATTAGTATACTACTCACAAACAAATCTGTCCTCTATACAACACTCCTCCACCTTCTGAAGTCCCTTGGTTCCTCTGCATCTGCTGACGAATCCTCTCCGACCGACGCAGTGTTGCTTCCCGGATTACTGATCTTCTGGTTCGCCGCGCCGGCATTTCGTGCCACGTTGCTAACTCATTGGCATGCATTCGTTTCGTCTCACCGTCCCTCTTGATCGTGTACACTGGGCCCGGTTTTGAGATTACCAAATACGGACCTTTCCATTTAGGCAGAAGTTTTCTTGATCCTGGGCCGCAGGCATCCGTGTTCCGTTGATCGCGATATTTCACCCGTTCTCCTAGGTTGAATATTCAGGCTTTGTCGAGCTGTTGCGTTGAGGATTGCTCTTTTGTGTGTGCCTGCGACGCTTTCAGATTTCATTTGGCTCTTCCTCTTTCGGTAACTAATTCTTTAGTGGACTCACTGCAATTTGGCCATATTCCAATGTCCTGATCCACCGGAAGTTGAGGGGTTCTACCGTTCACCAACTGAAATGGTGATTTCTTCGTACTTGCTTGCACAGACGCTCGGTGAGCCAATAACACCAATGGCAACGCAGAGTCCCGGTCGCCTCCTTGGGCTGATAACTGTTCTTTGACCGTTCGGTTGTTACGTTCAATTAGGCTATTCGTTTGCGGATGATGTGGTGTCGTTCGGATACGCCTGATTCCCAGTTGTTGCATGCGTGTTCAAAACTCCTCAATTTCAAAGCATGGTCCCTGATCTGTCAAGGTTGCCTTTGGTACACCGTGGTTTGCTACGATGTGCTTCATCACCATATCTCTCACTGTAAATGCTTTTTGATCCGGAACGTCAGTCGCTTCTTTCCAACGGGTAAAGTGTTCTGTCATAACGAGAACATATTGGTTGACGCGGGCGCTCATTATAAATGGGCCAACAAGGTCCATCGACCACAGTTCACCGACTTCAAAGACCGGTATTTTCTGTAAGGGTTACTGGGCTCCCCGACTGGCGTCTTTCAGTAACTGACACTGTTGGCATACAACACGTAAGCTGTCACATCCCCTCTCATCTTCGGTTAATATGCCCTTTGTTGTAGCAGATCGTATGTCCTAGTGCATCCGGTGTGTGCCATTTCATGGCAGTCTGCTACCAGTTCCCTCCTCAGTTGTTTCAGGATGACTACTACGCAATATCAACCAACGTCACGCTGCCACGTCAATACGCCCGCACTGTTTGAGTCAACTCTTCTCCATTGGGATGCGATTATTTTCAACTCTTCATCCTTAGTTTTTGTGAGGATCCTCACGCCTCTTGCCACAGTTTCAATCACCTTCCGGAGGACCTTGCAATGAGGTTGCAGACGCACTAGGTTTTGCGGGTCTTGTTCCATTACTAAGCCGCTGACTCCAAAAGTCACTTTGGAGAGTTCGTTATCTATCTGCGCTCGGGAAAAAAAATCCGCGACGCAATTGCTCGAACCAGACACATGATTGACCTTGAAGTCATATTCCTGTAAACGCAATGCCCATCGGGCTAATTTGTCTCTCGAGTCCCTCGCAGTCCTGACCCACTCTAGGGGTTTGTGATCCGTCTCCACGTGGAAATGTTGACCCAGCAGGTACGGCCTCCACTTGTCCAGTGCCCAGACGATTGCAAAACATTCCTTTTCAATGGTCGAATACTTCCGTTCCGTTGAGGTCAGGACTCTGTTGACATATTCGATTATTCCTTCCCTTTGTTTGAGTACTGCCCCAATGCCACGGTCCCTGGCATCTGCTGCTACGATGAACGTTTCTTTTGTATTCAGAAGTTTCAGTGTCAGTTGTTGCTCGTTCATCGCTCGCTACACTTGTGTGAACGTCCTCTGGGTATCGTCGGTCCATTCAAATTTACTGTCTTCTTGAAGGAGTTAGTACAATGGCGATGTAATGGAGTGGAAATTTTTCACGGACCGACGATAGTACCCTGCTCGACACAAAAATTGTCTTAGCGTTCGTTTAGGATTCGAAGCGACGGCTTCTCTAATGGTCCACATTTTCTCTGGCATAGGCCTGATTCCACCTTGAGCCACCTTGTGTCCCAGTAACACCACCGATGATCGTTCGAGTTGTGACCTATAGGCATTGATCCGGAGTCCGAAATTCCTAATGCGATTTAAGATAGCGTCTATATGGGTAGTATGTTCCAGTTCCGTATTATTGTATATAACGATATCATCTCCATATACCGTCACATTATCCAGTCGTTTTACCAACCGAACCCTCAGGCGTCGAAATGTGAACGGTGCCCCGGATAGGCCAAACGGCATGCGTTTAAAATGACATTGTTTTTTGCCTACCATGAATGCGGTTGTCTCACGATTCGTAGGTTTGATTGGTACCTGCCAGTATCCGGAGCGTAAGTCCAATACGGTGAGCAAATTCGCCTGTTGCACCTTATCAGAAATATCAGCGACGGACGTTACTGGTACGACTGTGTTTTGTGTTACCTCATTCCGCCGTCTAAAACCCGCAAAAAAGCGATACGTCCAGTTGGACGTCTTCACCAGGAGAACAGGCGAGATGTACGGACTGTTGATTTCTTCGATAACATCCTCCTTCGGCATGTTCTGTACTTGCCTTTCTTATTCCTCCTCAAAATGAACCGGTATCCTACGGGGTCCGTGAGGTCGAAATATTCCAGTTGTTGGTATTTCGTGTTCAATCAAGTTGCAGAATCCGTACGGATAATCGTCGTTCGTGATTACTTTCGCATATTTATCGACCGTGGACCGGGGCAAAGGGGTTGTGCAAATGGGGGTTTTAGCCGTGCATCATCATCATAGACAGCAATACAACAGGGATTCAAACTGATACTTAACTGTCACACAACCACAAAAAAAGAAGAAACAAACCCTGCTTAGGAAGAGAGAAAAAAAGGGCAAGGGGGGGGACCTAGTCGCCAAAAAATAGTTACGTCTCCATTCAAACATACAACATCAAGGCGTCTACACCTTGCAAACGGACTTGGTCGCGGACCGCCATCGAGAGACCTTCAACAAACTGTTCCGTTAGCAACTGCCGTCGTTGTTCTTGATTCAGTCCTGGCAGAGCCCTTTCCAGCAATCCATGCAGAGTTGCAGCAAACACGGATGAATCCGCTTGTTGTCGAAGTTTGGCCGTTTTGAACCGCCGCACGACCCCCTGGCGGTCGGCCGGGCTGTCAAACGTATCCACCAGCGTTTCCTTCGCAGCGGCCCACTCCATCTTCACTGAGCCTCTTTGCGCTGCTTCCAGCACCGTATTCATCCTGCCCTTTACCAGCGTCCGTAGGGCTGCCAGCTTCCTACGGTCGGCCTTGAATCCGAACACTTCGGCCTTGTTCTCGAAGTCATCCAGGAACATCCGGACGTCTCCATCTTCGAATGGTTGCGGCCAGAGTATCTTCATCCTCGCGTTCGTCACGGCACCAGTTGTTGTGACCGCAAAAGACGCTTGGCATGCGAATCCGTTTATTGCGCGAAATCCCGTACAGGTCACGTTGAAAAGGGGACCACAAACGCGTACACTCATTTGCACGGCAGACATCCATTCACATACATTAGTTGACAGTACATTGTCATTCGCCCCGGTGGAACTTCTCCCGTAGCATGTGCACACTATTCCGACAGTCTCTTATTGTTCATCGTCTTCTTGACGTTGGGGGCTTGCTCTTTTGTTCCTGAACATCGCTAGTGAGTAATATGCTATTTGTGAGTTGTATATCACTAACAACGAAACTGCCTGTTATCATCGCATTAATTTCATCAAACATTTCGATTTGCCGGTTACTGCCCTTCGATCCCACCTAACTGATATCTTGACAAAACTAGATGTTCACAGTGAACCTCCGCACACCACTGTGAACAGTTCAATGTCATCCCATCGCGCAGATCGTGAGCTTTATGGAAACCTCGTATCTGAATTCCCACGAGTGATTCGATCTGCTGACGAACTACCTACAGTGACAACCGATGTCGCTCATCACATTGCCGCAATAGGCTTGTCAGTTCCCGGTCATCCAGGTCGTTCAGTTCTCGATAAGCTGAAAATTACCTAAGTCGAATTTGCGTATGTGATTCAGCTAGGTATCATTCGTCTGTCCAATAGTTCGTGGGCGTTGCCGTATAACGACCGGCGCTCATGCAGAGAATACGGGACATTGAACGATGCAACTAATCCCGATAGGTATCCAATTCCCCGCATTTATGACTAGACGACGAACCCATCTGGAAAGCAGTTATTTAACAAAATCCACCAGGTAAGCGCTCATAACCAGATTCTGGTACCCCCCGAGGACATTCTGAAGAGAGCACTCAACACCATTTTGACTTTTCAAACTTTTAAGTTTGCTGTTTGGTTTCAGCAACGTCTATCAAACTACCCAAAGTTTTGTTCACATCTGTGGCCGACTGGACAGTATTTAGTCTTATTTGGATGATATCTTGGTTGCTAAATCGCCACAGGAGGAGCATTGTTTGTGAAGTCAATGGTGCAATGGTAAACACGGTTGCCTCATGAACAGCGTGGTCGGGGTTCTAGTCCCGGCAGTGGCAAGGATATGCACTGCTGACGAGCTCTAATGAGAACGGAACTCGAGTCTAGCGCTTCTGCTGTTCGAAAGGGGCCGACTGGAAAGTTTATGGGAATGCGACAGTTGCGATCAACTGTGGGTGATGTTCAACTTGAAATGCATGCTGTGTTGTCACGTTTACAAGCGGTAGCGTCACTCTTTTGTACGTGAATGAATGAGCCATTGGTTGTTTAAGGCGCAACCTATCAAAACGCGGCGTGAGTCCTAACGCGAGCGTGGGACACACAGGCAGCCTTGACGCGTATGCAACACCATCCGTTCGTTTAACGCTGATCGTGGCTGGGGCGGCGGCCCTGTGGCAACAACACGGTGACGGCGGGTGCCCATTGGCCATATTTTAAGCATTTACAATCAACCCAGACTCAGCACAGTGCTTTCGGAATAAGGGAATATATTCGGTAACCGCCATTTTCAACATGTCCACAAAACAGTTTATCGTCTTCACAAGCCATAGCCCGCTTACTTATGTCCTACTCTCGACCACCGACAGGTACTCCCCAAAGGGGCCCGACACCTAGTCTATACATCCCAGTCCACGACCGATATCCATCGTAGTTTAAGTATCTCGAACCCAGTCACCGATACATTTTTGCGTATAAGTACCTTGTAGAGGACAGTAAACAGTTCAGTTGAGTTCGAAACGATTGTGACAGCAAAGGTCAACGATTCGGAAATAAAGCCACTCCGCTGGTCAAGTTTCGTTAACCTAAGTTGAATTCCTATGAATTCGCCCAAAGAGATGCTAATTTGTAGTGGAGGTTCGGGGATTTAGGTTATTTCAAAATTGCACACCATCCACACTTGATTGCAGCCTTCGCATTCAGATAAGCCCTTCGACTAGCCCACTTCGAAAGAAAGCACTAGATTCGAGTTTCGCTCTTATTAGAGTTCATCAGTAGTGCATATCCTTGTCCACATTGGAGTTCGCACTCTGGCCCTCGTGCTTGTGAGACTAACGTGTTAACCACAACGCCAGCAACCTCACAATAGGCATGACCGAACAATCAACTCCAAGGACAAAGATATGCAATACTGATGAGCTCTAATAAGAGCGAAACATGAGTCTAGTACTTCCTTTCGAAGTGGGCTAGCCAAAAAGCTTATCTGAATGCGAAGGCTGCGATCAAGTGTGGGTAGTTTTCAATTTTAAAAGGTGGTAATTTATGATACTACGAAATATTTCTCGTCGGGTTATCTCGTTAGCTTTCCGCGGCCAAATTTTTAGGATGTTGGGCACTGTCTCACCAAGGTATACGTTCAGTAATCAAGATGGTCGCCAAAACTTTGTCTGCAGCATTGTCAAGCTCGACATCTCCACCTTGTTAAGAGCTTGCGTGCAGTGTCAACGGTCTAGAATTCATCACCACAGGCCTTCTTCGCTGGAGTGTTTTGCGGTCACCCACGAGCGTTTCTATCATGTGCATGTTGACCTAGTTGGACGCTTGTCACTCTCCAATGGGTACGCCTATACCTCAACGCGCGTGGACCAATACCGATTTCAAACTGTTCTTTGGAAATCGCCACATGAGCACTCCTCGAACGTTGGATCCCCTGACTTGGCCGTCCCGCTGCAGTGACCAATAACCGCGAGTCACATTTTGAATTAATCTTCACACCACTTTACAACGAGCTAGGATGTAATCGAATTTACACCACAGCTTTCCATCTAGCAGCCAACATTTTCCTCATCATGCGAAGGTTGTCTATCTGTTAACAGAAACCCTTCGCGACATAAGCTTCTGCCGTTGGTTTTGTTAGTTATCCAAAACACGTTGAAAGCCAACCTACATACCACCTCCACTAAGCTAGTCCATAGGTGCTCGTTAGGTTTACCCCGAGCGCTGGTTGCTCCATGTGCAACGGGACTCAGTAACATCATTGAGTACAGCGGATGGTTGGCCTAACACATGCGACGACTCCGACCCATTCTATCAAGAGAACAGACGACGCTGGCGTACGTCTATCCTCGTCTGTCAACTTGTTCCCAAGTTTTGACTTCTCCAGCATCAATGATGTAAAACAGTTCGAACAGACTAGGTCGAAAATTGCGGTAGCCAGTACAGCTGTTGCATTTTCCTACCCAATCAATTTTAGACGGCTAATATGCAATGGTTTCAGTCAAGAAACATGTTGTCAAGAAAGTCAAAACCCGACAATTCGAAACAATCATTCAGCTTCTACGTAGAGACGTAGACGAGGTTATCCATCTCGAGGAAGACACGATAAACTATAATTCTGCGAGAAACTTGAACGAGGACCATCTAACATGAACATGGCCAAGGTTACGATCTTCTCGTGTATTGCATTCAGACCAGCAAAATTCTCTACCGCAACATGGTCGTCTGCAAACTGACTGTTTCTTTCCCCCCGCTTATCCATGATTATTAACCTTCCAAACTAACGACCTGCAATTACTTTCAACCATTTGCTTTTACTCTTCACAGAATCTCAACACGAAATGTGTGGCAGGAATAAATTGGACCATTCATGTTGACGCTAGCGGTTTCGGATAAATGGAACACACATTGTCAGTCAACTCTCTGGTCGTTTCTTAAAGCGAAGCTTTGTAGAGGCCCCATTTATTTATTACTGACTGTTAGCATTCCGATTGTCATTCGTACTCTTTTGTTGCGAACTTTCGCATGTGCTTAAACACTTATTTGAACGCGCAGGGATACCGACAAGTTGTTCTAACCCTATCAACCGTGCGGAACCAGAACACGAAGCTTGACAGCGTACACTGAATTTCTGCCACAGTGCGTGACCAAAACGACGGTCATGGTGACGCTGTGTTATTCTCATTCCATTTATTGACGGTTATGGTAACCATAAATGTGACCAGTCTGACAATAATCCAATCAGATAACAAAAACCCATTAATCCGATTGGACCAGAACACCAACGGTTGCTAAGAGGAACAAGTGCAAACGCTTGTTTGGGTAATACTACGCCGGCCGTCTGCAACAAATCGAGCTCCTCGACAGCATCTTCCTTACTAACAAAAGTAAGTTAAGATAGCACCAAACTACTTTCTGAGGTTAACAGTTAAAAGGCTGACTGAAAAGCGAATACAACTAGATCTGCGAATTCCCCAAGTGGCCGGAGTTGTTGATGTTGTGGAGGTTCATATGCAGAAAATTTCTGGCGACTTCGTGTCTATTTGACAATGCGTCAGCAGTAAACATCCTTAAATCATAGCAGGTGAATCCTTGCAACCAGAAAATTGTTTCAATCCTTTGTCCACTGAAGCAGTTGACCAAACAACCTAGAAGTGCTGCATAACTTCCTGTAATAAAACATCCTCTTCTGTTGCATCCGCGGCAATTTTGGTACTTTCTGGTGGACTAGGGGCCCGGTTCTCATCCATCGATACTGACGAAATAACTGAGTCCTCAACAGTCTTTGTCTGAATATGTCGACGAAGACTATCAACAAAATGACGGTAATATTGTTCTTGCAATTTCGAAACGAATTTTGTCGTTGTGTCATTGTCTGTCGTTGCTCTTATTGTCTCATACGGAAGTATAATATTGACAAATGGGCAGATTTGAATACTTATCGAATTCAGTAGCGCATCGGATAACCACAACTCACTACTCCAACCCATGCTTAATAAACAGAACTTCAGGTTCTTAACAAAGTAGCATTTACCAGTAGCACGTGAATTACTAAGTTGAAACTCAGTTTCATTGCCTCACAAATGAATTTCGAGATTCTGCCGGTTTGCGTACGCCGATCTGTGTAAATGATCCTAAGCTTCACCTTAAGCGAGTGTAATATCGGAGGCCATGTCCACTGGCCCACGTATCTTCGTAACTCTCCGTAAAGTGTGCTTAGGACCTTGTATGTGCGGTAGATTGTTACTCGAACTGTAACAATCGAATGCAACGAACATAACGTTGAATAGATCACCATTATTCATTGGGTTCTCGAGAATGCCTAGATGAGGTTACTTTTCTACAGTAAACCTTGTTAATACCACGTTTTCTGCATCTTCGCCGTACATGATTTCAAAATTGGCAAACGCGCAGAATGCCAAAATACACTTGGCGTTATCCCTGAAAATTCTATTGTTTGGGAACTTCGTGCCTCATTGCACACATTGGCGTTTTCTTCACTGCTGCGGTTATTTTCAATCAGTCGATTGTTGTTTTTGAGAATTATCAATCTTTGGCACACCTGTCACAGTGTATCATGTCACGTCTGGGATACTGACTTAAGCCCATCCACAATAATGAACGTTTGAATATGATCACTGGTGAAAGTTGACAAATGGAATTTCTCACATTCACGAATGACCACACCAGCGAACGTTGAAACATTTTCAGAGTCTAGCACACTGAGTTGCAAACAGCTCGCAAATAGGCAATTGACTCGAGTATTGAACGATGACATGCTCGCTGATAATGCGAGTTAAACACTATACGGTGTCTACGAATGGAAGTGCACGTGAGTCCTTGTCATGTTTCGGTGGGCCAAGCTTCCGTAAAAATAGTCGGACCTGGGCAGTGCCATCTGATTTTGTTGCGTCCCAGTGGATGGTTCTTCGTAACGCCTGAACCAAGCCTCGAAAGTGGTCTCGCTGCCCGGTTTGTTGGAACTAGTCCAACAGATCAGTTCCCAGTCTGTGGTCACCATCGAAAACCGATCGACAATGAAAAACAAGGAGTCATCGCGTTGACCCTCGTGTATTTGTAACGACCCTGGTAAGTGGAGTGTACAGAGAAAGGCGCGTCAAGCTAGTGGGGCATGGAGCGAGTTGTGATTGTAGCCCCGGGACGGAAATTACAAAAGGAATAGCTCGACTAAAACAAAAGTAGGTAAAATAAAACCAAAATCATCAAAAATGTACAAATGAATGCAACCATCAGAAATAGCATTTGTTATAGTCGCTGTAGCCTGGTAGTTAAATTCCGTTATTCTTCTGACCGATGATTCTGATGTGTAGTGATCTTCATATTTCTGTGGTTGATTATCAAACTGGAGGTGTGGAGTATTCCAACACTCGGCGAAATACCTAACGCGGTAGAGGGTTGGATCCAAAAGCCCACAGCGAGCGGATCGGGGACAACGTGAGCAATATGACGAGTCATCGCTCGACTGGATCGGACCAACGGGCGAGACATGGAACGCGGGAAACCCCCCGATAGAAGGCGTCGATCACACACGTAAACCGGGCAGAAGTACACACGAAGTGTTAGCGTAAACCGGGGGGTATTGTGGACTGGAATTCTAATTCATAAACGCGAGCGCGCGCAGCATGGCTATCAGTGAGTTGGACAATAAAGATTGTGCTTTATTGGGTGCCTTTTCGTTACATTTCCATGGCTTCTGCAACATACATATTTTCACGTGGTACGGCCGAAGTACCTGGGCTGCGTATGTTAAGAAACTCGATTTTGTGGAACAACGTGTAAAAATGCAGCCAGTCACAGGAGCCATCGTGACGATAACTAACATGACTACCGTTCAAAAAAAAACATTACACTTTTACGATTATGCAGCTACACTTGGCGTACATACACCGATGAACCAATTCAGTTGTTTGACAGTGTACACACGCACAGGGAGTCTACGTAGATATATGTAGTTCACTACTCGAGCCATCGACATAACGAACTGGGACCAGTATAATATGTCAATAGCTTCGTAAATTTCCCGAGTATTGATCGTATCATAAGATTAGCACCCCGAAGTTTGCTGTCACCCGGTGCTAGATTGGTCTAAACTCTTCCGCAACCAGCTGTGTATAAACTTATGCAGCTTGTATCCTCCTTCCATCATTTCAAAATGACCACCAAGTAAATAATATCTAATAAACGACTTCCAGTAACAATATGGTTGGTTTGCAGCACAAATGCAAAGATGCATTCAAGGACTTGGTCAATGACACATACGACACATCCCATTCAACTCTCGATTCGAAATTGCCACCCGTTAGTCGTTTTAACCATCGTGACTTTGGATTACTTCTGTTAAAGATATGTTAGCAGAGTGCACCAGACACAGAATAACCGCTGAATGTTGGAGAAATGCTAGTCTGATGCCTACATCAAAAGGAGACACCCAAATTTCAACAGATTACATATACCTCAACGATGTTAAGGGTTTTTGAGAAATTTCTCCATGAACAACTAATGTTACTGATTGATTACACTGATCCGCATCAATTTGCGTATTATCAGTCTAGGTCCGGGTCCTAACGGATTGTCATATAATGCCCACTTAATTTTGTCATTCCCAGATAACACTTCTGGCTTCGTAGCTCAGCTGGCAAGGCATTTGCTGCGTTTGCGCATGTCTTTTCTGATACCGGTTCGAATCCAGCCGAAACCCAGATTTGGGGTCTCTTCTAAATCTAGAGCAGCCCGTCGCTGTATTTCTCGACTAAAACAATGTTCATGGCTGAGTCAACATAGAGATTCTGACTTGTATTTTGAAAGTATTGGTATTGAGGATTGTATATTTTACCTTCTTTCCTTCATTTCATCGTTAAGATTATGTTGGCAGTAAAAGTTTCAATTATTCTGCATTTTCCAACAAGATGTTTAAGAATTTCGTCAACATATAAAGCGAACTCATAGTAATGGACTAAGGGTATGAAAATTTTCATTTGGAGCATTGAAAAGTCGGAGCCCGTTATTGGCAGAGAGTCGGTGTGATGCAGAACGACGTGCTTGTTTTTCGTGTCAGAGGGATCTACGGAATTATCTGACAAGCATCGTTTAAAAGTTGTGTAGAATCTTTTGTAAGCGACGCTGCAAACCCTCGAAAGAATACGTTAGTTCGACCTCGATATAGTGATGCGTTTGGCAAAAATCAGATTCTCCTTCTTGTAATAATTAACGCGGAAAATCTCGGCCCCGTAAATAACACGACTGTACCCGTATTTGCTCCCAAGACAAACCAAAAGACGCGTGCAAAAAACAGTTTTGCTCCACTCCAAAAACGTGTGTGACTAGGAAGAAGTTACAAGGTACTTATGTGGTGCACAGTGATCTAAAAACACTCTCGAATCAGAAAATGGGAGGACAGTTACCGCAAATAATAGTTGAGGTCACTAATCCGCCAGTGAACATAGCGGAATGAAGGTCGGACGGGTAAAAAATAACCGAGGTTACATTTCGACTGTTCTGGACAGTTCTGCTCATTCCGATTGAGTAAAATAGTTTTCTTGAAGAAGGGGACGGTGTTGGACCAAAAAAATGGCCTCCCCAACATCTCCCCCCTAAAGATTGTTGGGATCAATCATTGGACTGCTTTCGAGGATCAACTTGAATAGGTTCGACCGGTTCACCGCATCTGTTTGTCCGTCGTCTCCGCCTCAATGGGTACTTGTGTTCAGCATCTTGGAACTGTAACGTTGGTTCTGTCGATCGTTCCGTTTTGGTAGGTCGTTCTTTCTTCAAATCGAAAGTGTCCGGCAATATACTCACTTGTGCTGCTGGTCTTTCCTGGTCGCACAGTGCACCTCCGCGGTTTCGGCGATTCTGGTTTGCATGTCGCACACACTTAGCTTCGCCGACTTTCTTTTAATAGAAGAATGATCTTCTCCACCGGACGATTATTCCTGTCTTCCATTTCAGCTGTCCATGGAACATGCGCACAAGGACCGGCTCCCCGACCACGAAGTACCGTGCACGAGCTCCGTGTTTTTGATTGCACTCTTTCCATTCCTGCATTGCGTTCCCCCCTTCTGTTTGAATGCGGGATCATGGTGCCAAAGGCAGTTGTCAGTTTTCTATTTAACATGCATTCCGCCGGTGTAGTGGTCAGGATGAGTTACTGAACAGGTTAGGTAAATGCGAGTATAACTCACTAAGCTGGCGGTGATAACAGGATAAACGAATGAGACAAAATAGTTACAAAGTTCCAACAAGTTATGTAATCAAAAAGGGTTTGACTCACAGAAAAGTGTTCGCAAGTGTTCTAGATGACCACTACACATGTATCACGAATAGGTTTCCGGAGTCTCCTCCGAACGACATATGTGCATACTTGCTTACGTTTAGAGGAAGACTCTAGTCATCTCCCTGCTAGCACCAATTAGGGAATT
>LUCH01003163.1:54257-64775 GCA_013368495.1 Paragonimus heterotremus | reverse complement strand
ATTCGATTCTCAATGACTGTCGGTAGTATGTATATCGTCGCATCCGAAGTTATTAAGGAGATCTGTGAAAGTTCCATCAAAGTGAGAACCTCGGTCAGTGGTCACCAAAGCAAAACAATCAAATTGGGCCATCCAATGCCCCAACCAGACACGAGTCACCGTTTTGGCAGCACAATCGAGGAGTAGGGTTGCATCCGGCCACCGCGTGAAACGGTCGACACAAGTCAGGAGGAAAATGAGACCGCTGAGTGGAGGTGACTGTCCAAACAGGTCAATACGCACGTGATGACGACACGTGTCGGGTACCGGGAAGACAGCGATGGGGCTTTTAGTGTGCACAAATTAACCTGTATATGGGTAATTTGTGGGGAAAATTACCCTGAAGATTACACATTTTCCCGAGGTGGTTCATTTAAACCATCAAAGGCAACCTAATCCAAAAACTGGATTGCAAACAGAATTTACGAAGAGTTTGTTACACTAACTTTCATGATTATCGTCTGCTTCTTGATGCACAATTTGTTCAGATGGTGGTAGGATTATGCAATAGCCGGTGGGTGTCATATAGAAGTCGTTCGGTTGTTTGTTGGTAAGCGAGCTTTTTCTTCTCCGTTTTCTCTGAGAGCACCTCAGGCGTGCATTAACAACTGCGTTAGGCGTTTGTTGTAAGAAAATTTTTATTTCAACGGTAAATTGTTTATCGGAAGTGTATGCGGAATTTTGCTAGAGATAGTGATCTGAAGTGCTTCTTGGCAAACGGAAACGTCTTCTAAACGATAGATAAGAGATGGCGTAAAATAGCTACACGTCCCGATGAGCCCGGACGCCTTATAAGCCGAGATGACTTGCATCCTTGACCATTTGCAGCAGAACTTGGTTGTCTAGAAGTTAGCAGGCATCAGAAAGTGAATGGGAGAACGTACAGCTAAGTCTAGCTGAATTCTACCGTTGGTGAGAGTATTGACCAACAGTTGTTAACCAGTAAATACATGGCCCACTTTAAGGTGTTGGCCGAAATCTGGCCAACAGTCGGCCACACAGTAGGCGAATCAGACAATTATAACAGCTGGTGATAAACACGCTCATTGTGGTCTTCAAGTGGGTTGTTGGAAATTGCCGAAGCACGTTATCATATTCATGACTGTTAACCCGGATGCATTCACGACTACAACAGTTTTGTGCACGTTGGTTTCATTCCGTGCCTACAGTAGGCGCTTATTAACAAATTCACTTGTTTTGTGCGTGGTAAGTCCGGTTGTGTTTCATCGCTCGCGGTCCGTGGTCACGTACCGGTTCGTCGGAAGCCTCGCTACTGCGTTAAACTTATTTCATTATGTCAACTTCCTTGTTCCGGCCTTATTAACGGCGGTTTGATTGCGTAACTTTCGTGTACTTCGCTAAAACCATGTGTTTAGCGGAAAATGGAAGTTGCAGAAATTCAACGGAATTTCCTACATCATTCCGGATGCATTTGTGAACGAACCCTCTGACTTCAGAAACAACTGTCAGATCCATACCAGATTGTCTAAATACGTTATTGTTGTATTTTGTTTATTAGCTGAAATATTCCACTTCACATACGTCCTAAAATCTTGCTTCTTTTGCATGTATCAAAGCACGGGATGAATATCAAGCTCATGCAGATATTTACGATGAACAGAATGTTTATCTCCATATATGAGACCTTCCGTTTACTGCCTGCAATGTATTTTGAATGAAAACATTATTTTAACGCAATGGTTTTTTCAATAATTCCAACATTTACGAAGTTTGTTACCCGGTTGTTGAAACCAGACGGTAGCTCTAATCGCCGTTGGATATATTAGACGCTCAGGGAACATTAAGTGAACGGTGGTGCCGATAGGCATCGTAGAATTTAGCAAACAGAGCGCTGGCAAATTTTTCCGATTCGGACCGACTCCCGTATTTGGTGTAGGCTGGATCCAGTCCGATGCCGGACCAACTCCGTTTTGTTTGCCGGGTAACAACGGATGTCTCGATGACACGTTCTTTCGACAAGTCGTGACTGCAATGTTACAAGGAGTGCTGTTGACAGTCATTGCAAGACACAAGCTGGAATATGAAACGCGATAGTTGTTCATACCACAATGAAAGGTCCGTAAAAAATTGGGTAAACGGAGACTAATATAAACCATACACTCTGGGGTAATGCTGTGCATATCCTGGGCCCAGATGGCACTCGCGCAATACCACCTTGACCACCCATGATCAGATAATCGTGAAGCACCGGGGGTGATAATTGGTGACTTAAGTGTTGAATATTAACGTGGTGGAACATCGCAGAACATACAGATATGCTCCTGATGTTCATGACAGTATCGACCAAAAGTAGTGAGGAACAGAATTCTTACTGTCCCACCCACTGAACAGGTTGTGGCTGTAATAGTTCGAGGAAGTCGAAACAATTATCAACAGACCACTTGCCTTTCACCCGTGTTTTAGCTATGGTCACATTAGGTGACATTGCTGATTGGCCACATGTTCACTTATTTATTATCCGGTGCTTGCTAACTTCTAAACAATCAACTTCCACTACAAATGGTCCAGGATTGTCTGGACACGCATTGTCACCGTTTCCTGAGAAGTAAGTCATCTCGTTCACCGAGTTTGATGAAGTATTGGAAACATATCCGAGTAAGCCGGTTGCAGTATATATATACTCTCAACGTGTCGCCAATGTAGAAACCTGGATGTTCGCCAAGCACCGCTTCATAGCCATATCCGGAGAAGGGACGTCCCGCGGACCAACTCGTCAAACTGTTCTCCACCTTATATTACGCATAAAAGTTGTATACAGTACGATATACTTAGATTCGTCACCAAACATCGCCGAATCTGAATAATTCAGAGAATAAACTCGCTAGCTCGGTCTCGATGACCTGGTCCATAAAGAAGGTCTAATTATGCGATATGCGTTCATGCTATTATATGCTTCAATCTCATTCAACTAAGTTACAAAGAAAAACGTACAAATTCGCGGTATTAGTTCACCTTAGTAGATGTTTCATCCTCATTCGCTTAAGCTGTGAACAACGTGCAATTCGGCAGTATAAGTACACACTACTAGCCACTCCACCCGGTTGACTTAGTCTAGCGAGAAAACTTCTCAGCATGCAGTGTGCGTTCACGCTAGTATCTCCTCTACCCGATTCATCGAAATTATGATCAGCGTCTGAGTATGCGGTGTATGCTTGCACTAGTGGCTGATCCTTTCAAACCAATTTTATAAGAAACAATTTGGAGAACGAACACATGCGGGAAGCGTTGACAAGCGTAGATTTGAAGCGTTTGGGATAAATGGTAATCAACATCTTTGATTCCATTGTTTGTCATATTGATTGGAATATGTTTCTGCACCACAATAGAGACCCGGTGTTCTAAACATCACGGATTGTTTGGCTGGGATATTTACCCACGAACGTAAGTATATGTATGTGTGGTCCATGAAATAGGAACTTTGGAAAACTGCCCCATCGAATTCTCACTCTGAAGGAATGATAACGTAGTAGAACGCTGCCATAACGGAGAATGCGGGACAGGCGAATAGTTTGGTTATAGCGAGCAACATGGAGTTCACAAGAAACCAAACTCAAGCAACGATTGTCGTCATACAATGCAAACTTACAATGACGTATACATTGCTACTTGTCCTAAATGTGGTTCAAACTGTAGGCCTGTGGAATATATGCTGCATCACCAAACAAAATCTAGTTTGCACAATTTAATACGGGCAACAAAACTCCCAGCAATACCGGTCTGCCGTGGTGTGCAATTTCTACACGTCCTCTGTTGTTATCTCATCGAAGCTTGGACAGTGGTCGATGGCAGAGAGAAGCGCCGCATGATTACCACGGTCAACTATGACAGCAAAAATATATTTGCTGTGATTGCAAAAGACAACTGACCCGGGAATTTGTTTCCTGCCAGACCCACTACAAGATATGCGTAAACGTAGAACAACGAATACAAACTCGATTTTACACGGTCGCCTTCTACACGTATCGGACTTAGGCTGGTTCACATATATGATGCCCGCTTAAGACATCGTCATCGGCAAAGCGTAGCCATTCATCCATCGATTAACCTGAGAAATGAACGCAGCAAACGTTACACCATCTCGGTTTGGCTCAGTCATTCACGGTCCCTTGAGATCACCGCTTGTCATTATTCAGTCATACTAAGCCGGCGAACGGCATTCAGATAAACCATTAAATTGCGGTCCCCTCCTATAATTGGTTATAAAAACGCGGATGTGTGGGAATTGTTTTAATTTCCCTACCATCACGGCCATTAGAATTGACGGCAACACATCGGAGTTTGTTCACCGCAGTTATGTTTTTGATATGACGACGTTCATTACAGCGACCAGGAAAACTTACCCTGTATTAAGTTGACAGCTTGAGATGAAACACATTTTTCCTCATAGCACCTCTTTCGCAATAAATGTGTTCCAGTAATTAGCCAAACTACTCAAAATACTGGGCTCGCGTTTTTAAAACCACTGACGGAACAGGCTGAGAGTACTTAGCCACGTGGATAATGGAGTTGGACGAGGGCTTGGCGGCATGTCACACCATCGACTCGGTCAACCGCATAATGTTGATCAAGCAACAGGAGCCATCGCTGTTCTCATCAAATGCATCTGCGTATGTCATAAGCCTACTCTATTTTCTACCGTTTGAACCAACTGCTCACTCTTTCCATAGAGTCGCTGTTGCCTTGCCTACTGATATACAAGTCTAGATTGTAACCAATGAACGCACAAACATTAATCAGTAAGCACTTTGCAACATTTGTGTTTTTGCTAGTCCGCAGACAAAAGTTTTACCGAACCCGTAAAGTCCATTAATCAAGCGACTACGTATTTGAATGTCGGTCTCGATGAATCGCTCATGATTCTCAAGCAACATCCTTCCGAATTCAGAACCGGTCAGATGCAGCTGAAACGATATTACCATAAATACACATGGACTTGCTCTCATGATGCTGGGTCATCAAATGAAGTCATGTTCACCGCAGATCAAACCATGTAATGGAGGAAGACGATCAGAGACGAGCAGGAAAAGTGTCATCAATAAGAAATATGGACGTGGACAGCGTTTGTATCCAAAATGTGTAACTCAAGAGCCCACAGCTTGAGATAGCCGTTGCAAAACAATAGACAAGGACAAACCGCCTCGGGGAGACCGGGTCTTGTTTAGAGGGCATGGTTGAGATAACATCACACCAACTGTATGCTGAGCATAAGCTTGTTTGAACCAGTGCTAGACTTAGATATTGTGTATCGTTGTTACATTCGGCTTACTGTCTCCGTGTCACGCCTTGTCTCAGACAGACCAAAATGCTGTTAGTTGTAGTTGACGGGACTCCATTGGTAGGCTGTGGCTATTCTTCTAACCTTTTCGCTGGACAACGACGCATCTCCACTGACAGCAATGGCTGACTATATCACTGGTAAAGCCTAAGTATAAAACTAGCATAGAAAGCAGCCTCAACAGTTCTCATCCCTAATAACGTAACAGTAGCTGGGCCCAAATCTGACAGGCCATTAAGGAAACACATGTGCGGCACGCAGCATCGTGAGTTGTGGCTTAAACATACAATGGATCTGAAAGTGGAACCCAGAGTTGTTAGTTGCCAGGCGGAACATTCCTTCTGGCAGTTCATATAACAAGTCTAAGCGATATACGTAGGAAGATGAAACATGGCGTAAAGGCCTACCTACAGGCTTTGTTAATGGGGAGAGTTAAGGAAATGGGGACAGCTCTTGCTCCGATGAACATAAACAGTCTCTTAAGGTTCATCCACACTACTGATTCAAGGCGACCTCCTGTCAGTGAAATTGTCAACGAGACAGATGTCACACTCATCCACCGTCGATTCAGAGAGTTAGTGCTGAAGGGACCAATTTGGAGGCCGGTTTAGGTGATACACTGCTTCCACTGTGTTACCGCCACAAAGTCTAATTTAGCACCCCGGCCGGTGGATTCAGGACCACCCACTGAGACTGAGGCTTTCAACCGCACTTTGAATCTCAAACGTAACACGGTCGCTGGCCCGGATGACCTGGTGCCGGCGCTTTTCAGAGAACGTGGTGGTCGTGGTTGTAAGGAGGCGTTAGTAGAATACTTGATGCAGTTGTTTCAACCTGTGAGACGACAAAGAACATTCTTTAGTGCTGGTATCGTTCGATAGTGGTGCCCGTATTCAACAAATCGTCAGAGGTCCTTGCGAAAATCCTAAGGGAACTAACCTAGCCTCAGTGATAGCAAGGGTTCTCGAGTCCAATACACCTCATCGACCCACTGCGGTTCGAAAGTCAGACAATATAGCGGAATGGACAAGATTTCGTCCTGGACGAGAACGTGCTAGTCACATTTTCACTCTCCAACAAATTTTACGGTAGCGTTGTACGTACCACCGATTAGCTTATCCATTGATTCGCAGCAAAATCGTTGTCTTCTTATGTGATCGCCTGATTGAATCTCGCTCACGTGACTGTTCGACCGGAGCACTGTATTTCCACTGTCTAACAGTCTACTATTGTAATTAAACCGACAGTGAACACCAATCAAACAGTTGCAATTATGCACAACTCACATATGTTAAAGTCAGAAGTAGGCTGTCAAATGGGAATTTTGTTTCCAAATTCTGATTTATTGGAGTTTGTCTAGAATCAGTAGATGACTTCCATTCAAACATGTGACATCAGTGTACGTTTTGTATTCTCACGCTTCAGTCAATGAATTGAAATTTACTTGTTTCTGATGTGGAAATTGGTTTCTGATGTTTGCAAGAAAACGAGCCCGTGTAATTCATGGGTTATCGTTGTGATTATCCCACTATGGTGTACACTAGCTTGCTAATTATGTGACTATCCATGCTCCCCAAGCTGCCAAATCGAGTTGCTTATTAGGTCAGTCAATACAAAAACTCATACATTCACGTCTTCACAGTACATGAGGTGATCGCATATCTATCAGATAGACGAACAATCAGGAGTGGCAAGGAATGTACGATTTCGTTTAATTGTATCGTGCCCGTCGGTTGCTTTGTGTACGTGTAATTATGTGTGTGGATAACCACACCGCACTCAGGGCAGTTTTATTATTGTTGGTGCGCTGTGTCACACGTACGCAATGCTTGGGGAACGGGTATATGTCCATACGGTATATGGTTCCACATGTCCGCGATTGGAGCCCAACACTATCTTTGAGACGCGCAATATAGTTGAACGGTTTCAAACCCAATATTGGACGTGTTTATTCAGCAGACTGCATAATCTGTTTGTTTTCATTAGCATCTTCCCGGCCTACACCGACTATACGCATTGCAACTAGTTTTGTTTTTCTAATTGGTTGGTCTTTAAATTGTGAGCCAACCGTGGGTAATGTTTCTGTTTACAGCGCCTGGGTGCTATGATCAGATGGAATTCCGACCTACCAGATTACAAATGTATTTGCTCTGTATAGGTATATATGACGAACATGTTTGTATCGTATTGCATATTCAGCACCGTTTCTTCGAGTAATTTGGAACCTGGCAGTCAAGAACTGTTTGTTTCGGTACTCGCCGTCAGTACTACCTAAATCATGCATGATGTTCCTCTGGTATTTACCTTAGAACTGTCCCTTCTGTAGAAGCAAATGCAATGCACCAAAACCTCCGTGATTTATTGTTAGCAAACAGTGTTGGAAAATTCCATGTTTCTCTGAAGTGACAAACAAAAGAAGGTTAACTTTATTCACCATACATTTTGAACCCTTGCGATAGAATTTAACTAGCAAATAATGGCTAAACGATGGTGTTCGAATGAGAAGTTCAAGCACTACGTAATCCTATTGTCTGCGATTATTCACGATTGCGTGTCTGCCTAATCCAGTTTGGTTCATTTGAGTAAATGTGTGCAATCAGTGTGAACACAAACGTTGTGTACTACTCTTTGGTGCCATATAGAGTCGAATGCGATTCCCCAGTCAATGTGCTCATAAAGCCTACCGTTCTAATAACTCACCTTAAATGTGACCGAAATAAGAGCGAACTTACCGAAAGAGTTCACAGACTCAAGCTGTCATTATGGCCAACTACTGGTATTACAAAACTATTATTTTCGCCCGTTTATCACTTGGGGTTGAGTGTTATGCTGTGAATGAGTAAGTGTAACGCCAATTTTGCAATCACGATCGTCTGACTGATTGATAAAGTTTGTTTACAATGAACAGGGTGCATTCAACCGAGTGAAATGTGACGATGTATTGATAAATAGGTATAATAAAAGTATAGTAACATACCTTGTCGTAAGCTAAACAAGTGAAATGGCTTTCAGTTAATCAATCAGAACAACGAAACTGGCCAGGAGAAGTTCGATTTGTTATGCCTGGTCATGAAGCAAATTTTTTATTGGTCTCTGACAGTCTTTTACTAATACTTAACACCTGCGTTCGTCGTTGAAGCCAGATGCTGGAATTCTTTGGTGGTGTTTGAGCTGTGATGAACATTTTCTGTAGTGTTCGTAAGCTCAAGCAGTTTCATGATCGAAATCAAATACGCGTCATTATTGAACAACTTACTCATTTATCTTCGAAGTGGATTCGATATAGATTTGAAATAACATCATGAATGTTCAACATTTTGTGGGATAAGTTAGAATATTTGTACTTCATGGCATTTTAAGTCTTCTTCGGTAGTTTTCAACTACCCCTCGATAGCAATCAATGTTATCTGTTTCACCAAGAAATATGTTGTGTTAGCGCTTAGTGAAATGAGGGGTCAATGTTTGAAGTGTTGGAGAACTGGGTGACCAGGACAAATCCTTCTGAGTTGGTACTGCTATTGGCATCGTTCTAGTGGTAAGTGTCCATATACTAATCTGTCATTGCACATATCGATGACATTTGAATGCCAAGTTATTGTGCTGTGAAATGTCACTGATGCACAGGCTTCGTCTGACCGCAAACGGACACAAAGTATATGTCACCACAATTGCCAAGTATCAGAAATCCTCAGTTGGGTTTACCTTATTGGAATGGCAAAGTTTCATGTAAGAATCACATTGTTCGATTAAACAATCAGTTACAGGAAAGTCAATTGATGCAGTGAAATCAAAAAACTACTGAGGCTGTCTCCATCATCTACCAATACAACTTGTGCACTATCTAACATAGTCTCATAGAGTGAACCTGGTTTCCGCTAAACCCAAAGATTATTTGTTGGTTATCTCTACCAAACCAGTGCATATGTTCAATGCATTATTAGTATAGGTTTATATTCATATACAGTCCAGACAATGAGTAATACAACAAGCATCACCTGGTTTATGAGGACAAATCTTGACGAGCTGTCATGGACATGGAGAGAAAGAGGACAAAGTCAATAGCGAAAGTGACCACACCACTTATCGTATGAGCGAAAACGATCTATCACAGGCTATGGACAACGGAGCGGGCTGCGTGATGACAAACTAATGAAGATACGGGGAAGCCAAGTTGTGCAACCTAATCGAAACAATTAGAATGCATCAAAATAATGTCAAGATTTCCGGTAGGTTCCAGTGAATTTGATAACAGATGTTGCAGAATACATGAAGAAATATGTTATCCGAATAATCACACTGGTAATTAACGACTTTCGTGGACTTCGAGGTGTTGTCTATGTGAACAGTGCTGAGAGATGTTTGAGGTGGAACTATTCACTCATGCTTCTTCAACAACCTATCGGATCGAGTGCGCGTTTAGTGAACATATCTAGTTTTTCAACAACAGCACAAATATATCCGTGTCAATGTTGACTCGACGCATGCGTACATCCGACTGAAATGACTGAACAATTGATCACGAATTCCCAGCATAATTAGGAAATATTGCTGCACCGAATTCATGAAAGTATTTAAAAGGTGATCGCGTAAGACTCACAGAACTGCACGCAACCACGAGGATCTTAAAACGTAAAGAAAAGAAGTAAAATGATTGCATTTTGCCACAATATACTCAGCAATTCAACAGCAATTCGTAGGCTCAACGAAAAAGTTTACAGAGCAAGTGAAGTGACTGGAAACAACTGATTTTGCGTAGATTCAAACTGTGGGCATACAACGGGCAAAAGTCACTTCTTGTTCATTTACATCGATTTGCACTCACAAGAGCGAACCTAAACATCAAATCGGCGTTCGATTAGACGATCAATCAATCAACGATTGGAAATCCACACGCAGCTCTGCTGCAAAACATGCAGCTGTGTATTGTAACAAATTCACTCCACAACGATGCATCAGACACAAAGATAGATTGCATGCCAGCCAGTCGAGTAAAATGAACCCCGAAATACTAGCTTCCTTAGGATCGACCGACAGGTCACAAACCACTGTATTGAGACGACATGTACTGCATGACAATTAGGTCACAACGTTCCAAGGCACACCGAGGCTTGCAAGCAAACAATGTATGCGATCATATAACAGAACACTTTCCATATCATTTCGTGGAATCTCGTGCACAATGT
>LUCH01003163.1:38409-48499 GCA_013368495.1 Paragonimus heterotremus | reverse complement strand
CTTAGGATCGACCGACAGGTCACAAACCACTGTATTGAGACGACATGTACTGCATGACAATTAGGTCACAACGTTCCAAGGCACACCGAGGCTTGCAAGCAAACAATGTATGCGATCATATAACAGAACACTTTCCATATCATTTCGTGGAATCTCGTGCACAATGTCGATCATTTTGATCGTACAATCACTCCGGATTGTATGGGGTGAGATGATTATTCACCCATGCCCAACTAATTCCTGTTCATGGTTGGTCGCACCACTAAGACAAACAACGTTGTGTAGGCGAGAGAGTTCCAGTGGACAATTCTATATATACAGCATGAACCTATAGCATTTGCGAATCATTTGTGTAACAAGCCTCGGAATCATTCATGAAATGCATGTAGTTCACAATATCTCGTCTTAAGCCAATGGGTATGAGAACAGTGTCATTTCACACGCTCCATCAATCATGTTAATTATATTGCGAACGCATTTTCTTCCAGCACCTTATGGTTATCTTTCCGGTTCACTGAATATTTCTCCCAAGTTTCTTAGTACTGAACAAGGCACTCCGCGCCTGTTCGCACCAAACTATTTCAGATTTTCACATTTGATTCCGATAAAATCATTCTGAGTGAGGTAATCATTGCCTGATCCTCCCCATCTACTTTTGTAGGGGAACCCATCGTGTGTTTTAACTGAATGTTATGACACTGGTAAATAATCAATCGGGGAACTAATCTTTCCGAGCTCTGCCTGTGTCTTTGCAGCTTCACTTGTTTTGGTGCCAGGCGTATAATGTCATGGGGTTTTCTGGATTTGATAGTTCGTTGAATTTTAACCAACAGCACAACAACGCATCCAACATATCTACCAATTGGCTCATCAAAAAAGATATAGTGAACGTCGATAACGGGAATGAGAATTTCAAATAAAATATAAAACTCACTACTAATCAATTGCTGTACAGAAAAGTGTTGCCGGTCGTCAAGGAATGTTTCATTTTGCATTCCGGTCGCGACAGTTCTCAAGGCTGAACCTTCCACTAACCTAACTGGCTTATAGTTAGCAGTAAATCGAGGCACTGCTTGTCATGCGTGGCAAGTCAATATTCTGTGTGCAAAGGCCATTAATATTGAATTTACTTCTGCCATGGTTTCAAGTTATGATAGGTTAATGACACTGACTTGATGTATGAACTTAGTTTGCATAGGTAATTTCGATATCCACCGCTGTCATGTGTACCATCTAAGGAGAACACACGAAGTGGTACTACCATCTTGTGAAACCGACCTTCTGATTTCGTTATTAAGATTCGTGACTTCAGGAAGATGTGTTATATTTGTGAAACAATAAATGCTCCCGGTGTTGAATACAGTCGCCTATTGGCTGCATTTCGGTGATTATTTTGTGTTTGTTAGATGATGTGGATAGATGAGATGAAAAACGCAAACAATGCCTTACCTATCGGACGTATACGCGCGCTTTCTAGAAGAACCAAAACGGATGACTTAGTCGTTAACGCTTTTGGTTGACGTGGAGGAGAACAGTGATCATAAGAACGTTCATTTTCTCCATAGAAACTTAGTGTGCGAACATTGAATTTGATAAAAAATTGATTAGTTGAAGGAAGGGGCATCGGAACGTTGCGAACTGCAATTTGTACCATTGTTCAAATAGCATCTGGGTGAGTGAACTGCAACCGAAGTTATGGAAAGAGGCGGCGGAAACTTAGAAACGCTTCAGCATCACTTGATTGGAAACACTCACCACTTTTTACGTTCACTGGCTTCTACGACTTCTTATCTACATTGAGACTTATACTAATGCGGAATACAAAACTACGGACTAGTGTGCTGAAGTATTTTATCAATAAGAACCAGGTTATGGAAATCAGCAGGAAGAATGCTACCTGTCCAACACGTTATATGTTGGAATTCTCGTATAACCTGTACGTAAGTCCATTGATTCTAGAATAACTTTCAAACCTGAACAGTTTGTATGGCTTTCTCAAGAATCCATCGCGTTATTAGTATACAAAAATAATTCAAACCATAAAATGACTGAATATAACGACTGAGTTGACATACCAACACCCAGCATGTTCAAAGTGCACAACAGCAGGATTGCGGAACACAGGTACTTCATGATCACCGTCTGAATGTTTCTCAACCTAGGTGTTGCATTTCTACTTAATGAATTTTCGAGGCAAGTTTGGAGCCAATTGTCTGGCATGTAACCACCAATCACACTATGCCAATAAATAATAGCTGTCCAATATGATACTAAATGAAAGAAAGTAAGACAAAATTGGTGAAAAGGCTAGGCGTTTTTTAGGCTTAGTGAAAATGCTCAAAACGCTTTCCTATGTAACTATTAGAGGGTTATGAGTACCCATCTGCAGCTCCTGTTAGTTTCTACACACAAGGTGGACCTAATACTACCACCAAATTACGAGACGGTTTCAATACACTAAGAGTTCCGTATCCTTTCTGTCTTTAATTCATAGCAAAGTTGACCGCACCAATCGCGCTATGGCGTGAGTGCGATGGATACTGTTCATCGTGCGAGACTCCACTTTCCGTAGTGCTCAGTACAGTTAACCCATCATCATCATTTCGTGTGACCGACGTCTGCAAATTTCATGAGATAGAACTTAGTTGCAGCAGCTGTCTGGGGTTCAGTGAACCGACCTTCATCCAAAACATTTTTCCGTCCCCCTCAAGATCCGCGGTTGACATTTGCTACCCTTCAAAATGGACGCACATGGTAAGTTTACTCCCGACTGTGGGATTTGCATCAGTAAACAACTGCAATCAATGATCTTTTTGGATCTAGTAGATCTGACTGCAAGACAGAACGGAACAGGCAATTGGAGGGTAGGTGTGTTCCTGTTTGGAACCGGCCGGTTGTACGAACGAGATTTATCCGCAAGTTTTATGAGACAGCCACATTATACTTCGGTTCTGAGTTTCAATCAGAGTCCGGTCGTCGATGCTATACCTGAACATGGCCACTCGACCAGTCATATATTTTGCGCATATTAATGCAACTTAATTAATGCAACTTAATTCTCAGGCAAGTGAAATCACCATTCTATGGTCTTCTTACACAGAAGAAATCGTTAACTGTTGCGCATGAAACACTCTAGCTGGATCTCTGGGACTGACCTGATCACTGAATCGGATAACCTTATGATAACTATTGTTAGGAACCTGTTGCTAGAGGTTTTGATTCAAGGGTATGGAAATCGGTGGGGAAAAAATAAACTGGCCGCGGTTCACTCGAAAAACCAAGAATTGAGTATTGTGTGGAGCGCACCACGGTGAACTGCAAATTCTGCCGTGAGGCATAACTAACATTATGAAGCCAAAATAATAAACGAGAATTCTATAGTGACCGTGCTGTTACTGAGCCTACGTTCTGTCGAGCTGAATAATAATGAACAGCTACACTATAACCATATAGATCTATTGTAAGAATGAGCCACATTCACGATAATCCCGAAGCATATGTCGACAGCATGACAAGCAGAAGTTGCGGTGAGTCAATTCGAAATATTTGGGTTCCAGATTGCCAAACACCTGTACAGAAATAGAGGCATGCTGAGATATTGACAATAATTTAGCCGTAGATTTTGTTACCATTTATGGAATAGAACAGAGAGATGCGTTCAAGAAAATGGCTTATTGTTCGAATTTGGTGTGCCATTTGAGGATTGTGTCCTAATATTCTCAACAAGTGACGTGAACCCAGAGATGACCGAAAAATCTGAGAAGAACCGGGTTGAGATAAAAACACTCAACCGGCTGACAAGAACGTCATCGACCAAGGAACACTCCTTGAAATTCCAAACTGAAAATAAAACTCACTGTCACCTAGAACTCTTGCTTGTGAATGGTCCACCGGCTGAAGTGGAGATGCGATAACTGTCCTGTTGATGTCAACCAATAACCCTGCTAACATAACTCATCACACAAGTTCAACTAACACAATTCGATTGAATTTGCTTGTACAATGATTTTGACTATAGACAACCGGGTAGGAATTCCGATTAACACTAACTATGAACAATCCACACTCGGTCACCACTCCCGAATTAAAACTGAATTTACCTTCCACCAGCTTCGTGAGTTGGTGAGCAACATGCTCACTTTGAAGACAAAATAACAGATGTTCTACTCTCTGGTATGATGAGGACAGGCACTCCCGATTTCCAAACAACACCTCTGTTGGTAATATCCAACTCAAACATAACAGTCAATAAAACGAATTGTAAACAGTTGTTACAGATTGTTGTGAATGTCCCACAAACAAAATCAATGCAAATAAACTCCTCTGGACATCTCACATGTTGGACACAGGGGCTATGTAAGACAATGCTATTCGCATGGTGAATGTCAGTCAACCTAGTGCTGGCGATTAACAACACAAACCTCACTAGATCACTCACACACACATTCCAGAATGTCGTCCATAATTGAATTGATCATAAAGTGGGAAAGAGGACATCCGTGACGAACACACCCCTCGAAAACATGAACCACCGTAACAGTTGTCCATAAACCCTCACTCTGGTTGCCGAGTGAGCATACAGTGAACCCGAAAGAAGCACGCCTCACCCTGGAACTCACTGCAAATAGGCCAGTTCTAGTCGATAATCCTGTGATCAGGACTTCTTAGTTAGGTCGAAGTTACCATCTTCATTGAACCAGCTGAGCATGGTGTCAATGCAAAGTCTGCGATCGAGTGTGGTTGGTGTTCAATTATGAAATTTTAGAATTGTTCCTGGTTGCTCTATTACGGGATGTCAATAATGTGTTGAGGACAGGATTTTAATTAATTCGTGCATGCACAGGTGTACGTGTATCATCTGTTCTATCGGATGATGCGTTCACGAGGAAATTAAAATTTAATCGTACCTGCACAAGTGTACGTGTATTATCTGTTGTATCGGTTCAACCCTATCGGAGTTGTTCATGTGACGGCCGCAAATCTTCTGCGTATTTTCGATTGTTCAAGTTTGGTGTGCCACTTGAGGACTGTGTCCTAATATTCTCAACAAGTGACGTGAACCCAGAGATGACCGGAAAATCTGAGAAGAACCGGGTTGAGATAAAAACGCTTAACCGGCTGACAAGAACGTCATCGACGAAGGAACACTCAATGAAATTCCAAACTGAAATTAAATCTTACTGTCACGTAGGAATCACGGATAAATTTCTCTTGTACAACCGGTTAGTTTCATGGAGGCACACACATCCCTAAATGGTTTGCTCCGTTCTCTCGGACAGTCAGATCTACCATTTTCAAACAAGAACTTTCGTCACAGCCGTTGACTGTTGCAAATCCTGGTTGCAATAATCAGAAGTAAACTAGCCATGTGCGTCTGGTATACAGGGTAGCGGCCGTCAAAGACAGATCCTGATTGGGATAGAGGAATGTTTCGGATGAAAATAGGTCCATTGAACTCCAGACAGCTGCTGCAACCAAGTTGTGTCGCATGAAACTCACGTATGTCGGTCGCACGAAATGATGACCAGTGAGTGAGCGATAGATAGGTATGATGAATGACCAGCTTCGAATTGTAAACCTCCACAGGAGTCAGTTGTAGTTACGGTATCGTGAATCAGCACACACTCGTGATGTATTTAGTTAACCACTATTCGAATCACAAACCTTTAGCTCTGTCGGTACTGTAAACTAAATATTTCATGGCAATCGAATCTACTACGCAAGAAATCGATCGTTTCTGTTTTCAACAAACTCTAGGAAATAGGCAAATCCCCTCTGGTGTATGCAGACTTCATACAATGCCCAGTATTTTCTTAAATTATGACAGGTGAGAAACCTGTTCTGGGTCTCACACTGAACAACCGCGCTTATGAGAAAACCAATCGCGAATAGGCGCATAATCAATGGAGATTAAAGCTATCATAATTGTGTGATTTTATTTCAACGATTTTGGGGCATAATACTACTCGATCATCATAAGAGCAACTTCTGTTGATTGAAATTATAAGTTTGCTCTAGATAATAGTAATCCTTCTCCATGGTTTTTTCCGCACTGCAATTTTTGGTGCTTTTTTTTCTTCACTCTCGTGTATCGCAGATTATCACAATAAATATCTGGTAACTTTCCAGATGAAGTGACCTGGGGTTGATTTATTCCAGTCACTATTTACATTTCCCGATTCCCAAACGTCCAGACACTTCTGTCACCTTTCACATAAACCTCTCACCCATCATCTTGGAACTGATAAGGAGAGGTAATATATGATACACGACCCTCGTTACGCTGCAACAAATCACCTATCAAAGCGCGTCAACATCCGACGTGGAGCTGTTTGTAACGTAATAGTCAATCCTTTGGGTCCTATCTCCCACACAGCCTGGCTGAGGCTAGCTGAACTTTGCCTGAAAATTATCAGTAAAGCCGTCAAATCCTCGCGATTAGCTGATGATAAGTAAACCTTCATTTTGACAGACAGTCTCACATACATCGATTTGATGGCCATTACAACCACGAATCAAGAACAGTACTCCCCATTATCCCAGATAAAGCGGCTCGCCCTGTCTTATTCAACTGGTCGACCAGGTTGTGTTTGAGGTCGTTGCACGTGCTTTTAGTCAGCTTATTTCCTTGGCGGCAATCGTCACATTCAGTACCAGGTGGGATCGAGTGGTGCATTTTCGAGGCACAAATCTGGTTCCATCGATGCTTCACAGTTACTGCGAAACCAACCACTTCACAGCATGTTTTCATAGCTGCCGAAGTTTATTCATAGTGTTCGTCAGAGTCTGTTAATCAGATAATTCGTACATCAATGCTCCCTGTTGAACGTCCTCTATGCTCTCCCCGATCGAATGCCAGTCAGTTGTCATGCAATTAAGAGTGTATGATTTCCGGGCAGATTACGAAACAAAGCAGGTTAGCACAGCAACATGATCCGAGTCCATGTGGTTGTTCGCAAACCCACAACAGTCATTAACGGATCAGTGCCACCTGTAGCTGAATGTTATGTGATTAATCTGTGTTCATAAATGAAATGCGCAACTCGGTCTCCATAAAATATGTTGTCACTTCCGATGTTGAGATATGGTGTTTGAACTGTACAGATTGTGAGATGTGTACAGCCGCAACAGTCCCTCACACGTTTCAGCGCATTATGTCCAGACACCAAACATACCACTCAGTCGCTCCTCATCTAGACAATGACGGCCACGCGGAATGTTAACATCACCGACTGATACAAAGATGCCATAATGTTTAGTCGGCTTCAGGAGATCGACCGGAACGTCGTGGGATGAATCTTTGATAACAACCAACTAGTCATACGTTGGAGCATACTACGGCTTAGTCAATTTGAAAAACATTTCTGATTTCTTCCCACGTATCCTAACTGACGTACTGAATCTGATAGGGTACAAGCTACCGCTGACGGAGATCCAATCGAGCGAACACTATTCCACTCTGGAACTCATTGAGATTCCAAATCCAACTTGACCGGCCGATTCAGATTCGATGTCAACAGTGAGCCAGAGAAAAACAATTGGACAGCTATCTAGCAGTGAAACTAATTGAACGACATCGCCGGAATAATAGATACTTGCATCCGGCATACATCACACATCAAAAACCAAGCTTGAAGCAGCACGCGTCAAACCAGCATGTTCACCAACTTGTCGGGGAGAGCGGACATTGAAAGCATCAGTATTTACCGGTTGTGTTGGATTTGGGAGACAATTATCACTTGAGGGTAAAGGGAGGGCAGAAAACTTAGGAGTCAAAGTAGAACAAGAAAATGATAATGAATGAATACTGTCACTGTCTGGATAGAGATAAGGTCTGTCACTTCCCGATCGTTTACGTCGCCGAGGTAGCCTGAATTGAGGGATCCCAGTCCAAGTTTCGGACTAAAACATCTGGCTTGCGTACTATAACAGTGTACAGATTTATCTTGGGGATCTTATCCGGAGTCACTGTCTCAGCAGTCTGACCACCTGGGCAGTTAGGGACTTGCTTAGTCCAAGAGCGCAGTGAAAAAGACAGGGATGTCTGGTTCTGAACATTTTCATGCACAGATCTATTCAAGACAGCATCAGACTCATGAATGATACAGAAAGTTGTTTGATAGTACTGGGTGATATGCGGGTAGTTACAGTCAACCGCTGGACGACCGAAGCACTCTTTTGTTTTCAGGGTACATTCTTCACATTCATTCTTCCAGTTTCGAAAGACAGCGATGTCGCAACTGTATAATGAAATAGTTACGGTGTACATTCACAAATCGTGTCTCACTACCTGAGTAATCCTAAGGAGACGGTATTGCAACAAACAACCTTATGAACGCATTTGCTTTGCGACTGACTGCTCCACTTCGGTTTGCCTGACGTCGTTTTATCCGATGGGGTAGGAGTCCTTGTCAGCCTTTATCTCCGACTGGATACAATGGCAAGCATCACCAGTTCGAACTAGCAGAAGAGTTTATGTTTGCTGACTGGTCAGACGGGACACAAAAGAACAGAAGGTTGACAGTGCACATGGTTCTCTCCCGATTGGATGCGGGAACAAAATCAACGTTAGATACTGTCCAGTTTTGAAAAATTCAGAGAACACGATCAATCGAAGTTATCGGGATACGGACCCGTTATCCCATGACTAATACTTCTCGATGTTCAATATTTGGCTTCATGAACGTTTTTAATTCAGCACCACCCAACCAATTCCACGAAATTGACATTCACTCTTGCTGGGTCTGCACCACACCTTTGGCGTCAGAAGCTGTTCAGTGACATGAGCTTCTATCCATGTAATAAAAAATTTGCCACAATAATCGTACATTATTGTTCGTGCGAATGTTCTCCCACGAAACTGACTGCTAGCTCCGGTGTTGGTCTCTCGGAGGAACGGTGCACAACAACAAGCCGTTTGGCTCTAACTGTCTTTCCGTCTTCTGACCGTTCAGCGTTGTGGCTCATTTCTTCGAACACGTCAGTAATATCATATTGTAACATGTTACTAGCTGACGCTTCTAAGTAGTGTAGGAAGTTGAGAGCATTGTTGGGGAAGTGTTTCACATTACCATGTTATCGGACGTGATTTGTTCATGCGTCACATCTAACCTGATTTCAAATTAACAAGTTCCATGATCGGCGTGCGCAACGGATCAACGTGATGTGAAGAACAGAACAGGTCACCAGTGAATCATTCACCACTAACTCAGTGTTCCATCCATCCCTGTTTTCATTATGCTAACAAATATATTGGAAACGCTTATGCATATTACCAGCCTACGAATGGACGCACATTTCGAAATTGCTGTCTCCATATTTTGCACTCAGCGATTTCAGCGATTTGTTCACGGGATCGAGGTTGGAGGCCCAAGTGACCCGAATCCAGTCAGTTTGTACGCTTCGATGTCAGCGGTTTTCTGTTGACCTGAAAGGCAATCATTGCAAACAGGGTGTAGCACCGCTTTGGGGGTTTACAGAGAATACCAAATACAGGGTAAAATACTAATCTAGCAAAGCAGAATAAAATATTAATCCCACAAAATCTCAAATAAGTGAGAATCTAATAACACTTTGAAGAGCAGCTAACAACCTCTAATGGGAGGTCGTTCCAGTGGTTGATAACTCTGTAAGAGAAGAACTGTTGCCTAACGAAGGTCCAGGATCGAAGCTCACAGAACTTATCGTCGTGACCCCTTCGACTGTTATCATTCCTTGTGGTAAAGAACTGGTGCACCCGTCCTGTACGGAGTCTCCGAAATTCCAGTGGATAAAGATCAAGAATTTCAAGACGAGACTCGTAAGATAAATGCCACAAGCCAACGACCATTTTGGTGGCTATTCGTTGGACACGTTTGATGGGGAGTATTTCCTTCTTCAATCCGGTGTACACGACTTGATTTGCATACTCGAGTAACGGTCTAACATATACCCCGTAGAGCGGCTGAAAAGCATGCTGGTCTATTCAAGGAAGGGCTCCTTTTATCATCCCGAGGGTCCCAAATCCCTTTCTGGCAGCCATCTGGTGGTGATAAGAGCAGGATAAACTAGTTGATATCCATATCCCTAGGTCTTTTTAAGGTACACCTTT
>LUCH01003163.1:2104-21513 GCA_013368495.1 Paragonimus heterotremus | reverse complement strand
GAATATGGATGCTGAACGTACATTTAATACGGTGAGCTTGCTGTTTTTTACGAGGTACAGTTATTTCACTTTTCGATCAGTATTAGGTTATTTGGACTTGGTACAACGGAGAGACAACTCCTGAAGACTCATCCTGCATTGAGTAATAATACCATCCCTGTTATCCTCACTTGTTATTATTTTGAGATTGGGTAGCCCGCCAAAACACAGGTGCACCGGAGAGTGAATAATTAAAGTAACCTGAACAACGGACTCAATCAGCGCACCGTCAGTCCTCGTTCGACGTTCTTATGGATATTGCATCGGTATTCCAATTTGTTTCCTGCTGGTTGGACATTTAATTTTGGTCGTCCCATTGTTTTGTGCCCATATTCTGTAACGAGGCTTTTTGCTTACCATAGCAGCCTTCTATGGGGGAGGAACTCTGCTTTAATGCATACGTGCATAAGCGAATGTTTCCTCATGCAACGCAGCAATACCAGACGCAAAATGACATCACCGATAAATGCGGAGACCAAAAATATTTCATGTGATATTTACAATTGACTTCGATCTCTGCTAGACAAGACCGATGCTCGAAGTAGCTGAGGAGGCTAAGGATGCGACTGTCGAGCGCGCGAGCAAGCCGGAAGAACGTGTATGGCAAGATCGGCGCTCATAGGCTGACAAGCATGCAAACAAACGAAGGCGATTGCATGCATCAGGCAGACGGTAAGGAAACATCCTGAAAATCCTGTGTATAATGTGAACTATGATATTGGGAGGGATTTCGCACATTTTACAGCGAGCAGACCAGGGTGATCTCCAGGTCACTACACAACTCCCCTCCAGAAGTGTAGTGCCAACGAACTCCTTCGACCTACGTGGGGAATTACTGTGGCTAGCCACCCGTGGCCTGGCCTGGTTTATGCTGCACCAACTTGTTGTTCTCACTGCAATCCTCAGACGCTGCAATTAGAGGAGTACTAATGTCACCAGTTCTCAGCGGACCCCTACACCAGACATTCAGCTACCTCCTGTCCATTCCAGAATAATTCTCTAGCATACACCGTTTCTACTCTTTACATCGGACAGCAGGAATCATCAGTGTTCCGAACGTCAATGGAGGAGTACAGGATATCTCATGTTGATTATCAAACGGAAGACGATGGTATATAAATCCTGTGGACTCGACAGGCTTCCGTACGGTGGTGAGGCGTACACATTATGCATGCGTCAAGAGAGCCACCTAGTAGATACCCCATTATCGCTACCGCGATGAAATTGATGGCATCAAGTGGCTGAATCGAGTTTCGAACACGAAGGTTCTAGATACAATGTTCATTGCAAGTAAGACCATTTTGGCGCATCAGCGAATCTTACGATAATCTCGTCCCGGTTTACGAAATAAAAAATAGCCTAATCCGTGACGCCAAGCCTAACAGTGATCGGGCTGCTGGTTTCAAACATTATGGAAGATCAGGAGTGTGTCATGATGATGAACGTTGGCGTGTTGTGAGCGTCAGTGACATCGGCACAAACATGCTTTGAAGAGCGGTGACTGCTGACTGTTGTAAGTGCAGGGTGAATGTGAAGCCAGGCGCGCCGCAGATCCACTAGCGGAGAGAAAGACTATTACGTGATATTGGACAATGCAAGCACCTAAGATTAGCAGGATATAAGCAATCCCGAACGCTCTGTCCGGATGTCACGACTGTGATCACGTTTGCTTCTGTAGAATAAGAATACGTGACCATATCAACAATTGTGACACCGGTATAGGAGTGCAGTCATTCACTCTCCCCTGGGATAGACGGATCCCATCCTCCACAATAGATTGTGGATGGAAACGGACAAATATGCCATTATAACCAGGACATTCTATATCTGGTCCCTTCTCCCTCTACCTCGCTTTCCGTGTACGGTTGACGGAGGTGAAAATCGTCAGGAAGCGTTTCATAAGCAGACTTACGTCCTTAGTACTGATCATTATGAAAAATGGAAGCTAGTCTCCAGCAGACTGTTCTAATTCACTGATTTGTCGACTGTACTGGACACCCTGGAAAATGAACTTTTGCACAATGATTAATATCAATTGCACCCACGCCATAGCTCGATTTGTGCAGTCATCGTTGCTATGGGGTAACAGAAGGCGAAGATACGGACTGTTATCATAGTGAAACCGTGTTGTGCTGTAGTTGTAGCATTTGGCTTATCTGGTGTGCGCAAACAATCGAGAGCTGCATATCAGTAGTCATAACCCGTTAACAGTTACCAGGCGAAACGTTTCGATATATTCCTTGATCCAGAGAAACGCATAGCCTACTCGCCACTTCTGTTTTCATCCCCATGCTTTTGTATTTCATTGAACAACCGATATTTGTCGGCATAGTGTAATTGGTGGTACATGCCAGGCAATTGACTTGAAAGTTGCCTGGAGAAATTCAATAAATAGGGAAGCAGCACCTCGGTTCAGAAAACATTCAGGGAATCACCATGAAATACTTGTGATCGCAATCCTGCTGTCGTGTTCTCTGAAAAGCTGGTTGTAGGTATGTCAATCTAGATGCTATATTCAGAGGTACGGTTATTTGAATTATATTTTGTGTATCAATAACGCAATGGGATGTTGAGAATGCCACAAATACTGTTGAAGTTTGTAAGCGATTTTAGTTTCAATGCATTTGCATATAGGCTACACGGGAATTGCAAAATGTAACGTGATAGGTAGGCAACATTCTCCTCGCTTATTCTCATAACCTGGCTCTTGTTGCTAAAATAATTCAGCTCATAAGTGCGTAATCTTGCATCCCACCTCAACACGGATCAGATGGAGATAAGAAATCGCCGGGGCCGATGAACTTATCAAATGGTCAGTGTTGTCAATCCAATGATTCAGTGACGATTCTTAATTTCCGCTGTCTTCTTCCGTAACTTCGTTAACAGATCACTTATATGTTACATACACGGCAGTATAGATATCAGTTTGCGATGTTTTGACGTAATTGCCTTCGACTGATCAATTTTCCTTCCAGATTCAGTTTGCGGACGAGTGGCTGTTTTGTGGAAAATAAACATTTTTAAGACAGTTGTTCTTCCCGACGTCAGCCAAACGTGATTATGCTTCATTCATCCATTTTGACTCTTTTATACGGCACACTTCGACCAGTTAACTGTAGGGCATTGTTTCCCATTATTATTCCGTCTATTTATATCATTCGAAAAATACGAAATATACACAGAAGTGTAGTCACTAGCCGATTGCATCGAAGATTGAGCGTATTTATTGTTATATAGAAGCTATCCAGGTTAATCGAAAGTTCCGTCATGAGCATTTCCGCTACCGGAACACAAAATGATACACCATTTTACAGCTAACAATACTTTTCTATCCGGCACACGATTAGTAATGAAGTTTGTATTTTATTCAAAGTCCCTCTCCTGTTATTGGTACACATTGTATTGAATCCATTAATCCGATCGATTTTCACTAATTTTGTCGATGAGTAAAGTGATGGATATGTTGGTTGTGTTGTTGTCTTGTTGGTTGACAGTCGGGGTATTGAAAGGGCAGAAACCACTTGGCATTATGCCCCGATCACTATAACAACTGAACTGCGGAGCTACATGCGGAACTCGAAAATCTCAGCCTCGCGTTCGATCATTCACCTCAGTAGCATAATAATCCTAAGTTTTTCACATGCATACCACTTGATGAAATACGGACCTCGTTTTTTGCTCTGAAACCTGTGGAACTGAGTCGACTCAAGAATGGGGTCCTCCGTGCAGATTGTATTCACCGATAATGTCCACCACTCCTACTTACGTGATACAACTCGGTGTGGTATTTTCAGTTTAGACTTTTGCACTGAAACTGAGGTGGGTAATGAAAATGAATGTTCTTCACAGGTGGTCTGAGTATTGTCAGCTTCATGAAGATTGAGAAATTATTCTGAGTGGAACGCGACTGTTCAATCTGCAATCAAGGTAGTAGTGGTCAGTTCAACAATTTGAGTAGGCTAAGCCTCCCTGATAACTTACACAATTTTCTCCTTCAGAATTTGATAGGAATAAACCAGCATTGAACAATTCATTCAGGGTCCTTCAGTCGAAGTTTCTTTGAAATAAATATTCGGATGTCGGTTCAGATGTGTAGTACATTTTTTATAGCACGTTAGTGCCTATGTAGAGCACAAGGATTCGAGTCGAGTGTCTGGGCCAAGAGCGATTTCAATGAAGCATAGTATATTGTGCATCATTTGATGATATTCGGATTAATTGGAAGGTCGATAGTACAGCGGTGCTGAAGAATTAGTTATTTATATTTCGACTTTTAGATTGTCGCGGGTGACCGATTGGATGCTTCTGAAGCAATCGACAGCGTTCGAACGGACCATGAACTCGGTGCTTTCGTTCACATCGACAACACCTTACAACGCTACCTGATGAACTCGAAGAACTCAACTGAACAACAAGATCATAAGGATTGTGTTCACAAGATAAACTGCATACCGTGTCTGATGGAATCCGTTGACCAGACATCCAGACAATTAAAGGGGAGAATCGCGTATTACGAGAGACACAGGGTTACCACCAAGTGACACATTACACCAAAAACCAACCAGAACATGAATCGGTAATAGCATTACGTTACTGAGCGACACACTGAATAAACATCGCCAAGCGATGCGGAATAAACCCGGTGAAGGCTGTGTGGGTCATGGCAGACAAACCTATCCTGACAATGATACTGGCGATCTCTCATGCACACGCAAATACACGGAGTGCAGTGGTTCGAATCTACGATTGATTAATACACTGCCAGCCACAGCCACATGATCAAATTGGCTATACACTTATTCGCCTAAGATAAAGTATCGTGAAGTACAAGTGTTTCATCAATGACTCGAAGAGTTGTAACACAAATGAAAGGTAAGTGCTATGGGCTCATGCTGTATGTACGGAACAGTCCACTGGAACTCTCTTGCCTCTCCAACTTCGTTTGTCTTGGTGATGCACACCACCATGAACATGAATATATTCGGCATAAGTGGACAACTACCTCACTTCTTACAATCCGAAGTGATTGTACGATTGAAGTGATCGACTTTGTGCACAAGATTCCGTGGATTTTTGTGGAAAATATTTCAACACATTATCGCATACATTGTTCGCTTGCAATCTCAGGTGTGCCTCCAAACGTTGTGACATAATTGCAACCCAGCACAAGTTATTCCGAAACGTCGGCTTGTGACCTCTAGACCAACCGTTAGAAGGTAAGCAGCTGGGATTAATATTGCTCACGCAACGTGTATTCTTGACTGACAGATCGTTGGATTGTTTCAAAGAATCAGATAAATCCGTGAGTTCGTTGAAATTAAAGAGCGATTGAAAAGCTTGCCTGTCGATTCGAGGAAATGCTTCTTTCATCATTCTAATTGTCCCAAATTCCTTTCTGGGAGCAATCTGGTGGTGATAAGTGAAGGACAAACTAGTCGACAATCAAATATCTAGGCCTCTTGTAAGTTTCACCTACGTGATATCCGTTATACTTTGTGCACTATGTATCACGAATAGCTTCCCCGAGTCTCCTTCAGACGACATATGTGCACACTCACTGTCGTTAAAGAGGGAGAATCCAGTCTCCTGACCAGTCCTTCATACGGTCGAGGTCAGTCTGCAATGCGCGGGGATCATAGGAATTCCAGATTTTCAAATCATCCGCCTGAGGGGGGGTATGACTAGAAATAAGGTCGGGAAGGTCATTAATGTATAGTAGAAACAAAAGCACGGATCCTTGAGGAACTCCAGCGGAGCTCGGATAAGGAGAAGAAAGGCCAAAGCCAGTTATTACCCTGAAGGTTCTGTTGTCATGGGAAAAAGATGCAATCCAGCGGAGTACCTTGCCTTGGATCCCATACGCTTCTAGCATATGTACAAGTGGACCGTGCGGAACACGATGGAATGCCTTGGCAAAATCGCAAAAGATAACATCCGAGATATGGCCAATGCCTTTGGCGTCTTCCAGGCTATCCATGAAGATAAGCATATTAGTTGTGCATGACCGGTCGGGTAGAAAGCCACGCTGGAAAAAGAGAAAGGATTATTCCAGAAGTAATGCATAAGGATGACGAGCTTAAACAGACGCTCCAGTACTCTGCATGGAAAGCTGGTGAAACTGATCGGCCGATAACTAGCAGGGGAACGACGGTCCGCAGCCCTAAACGTAGGTGTGACAATGGCCTCTTTCTACGCCTTCGGAAGAGTGCTGGTCCGAGGTGTCTGTTTGAACAGACTATGGAGGGGCACTGCCAAATCAAGTGCCGTCTCTTTCATGATCCGAAGATGGATCCCGTCTAACCCCATTGCCCAATAAGGGTTGATCTTAAGGAAGAGATGCTGAACGTCGAGCACAGATAATGCAGCTGTTAGGAGTGGGCGTTGGAAACTTTTCTTCAGAAGAACTGGATGCCAAGTTGCCGAAACCGCAATAAAGACTGGTAAATAATATTCTCTGAAAATCTCGGCAGCCATCTGGGGGTTGGAGGAGGTTTCCCCGTCTGGAAGCCGCAAAGAATTTGCTAAGGGGTTCGTTTATCTCTGTCGACGCATGCTCTTGGGGAGAACCTTTTATTCTCTCGAGCTACCAGTAGGATTCTTGTCTATGCCTGTCTGGTATGTTGACGGACTTCCTGCCTGCATCTGTTTCGTACAGAGCAAAGGACCTCTCGGCCCTCCGGCTTGTCCGTTGGTTTCTGCTCAGAGAATGGACAAGAACGTAAGCCAAGAAGACGACGTATGTTTCACGGAAGTGGTGGGCTAGCTGAAGACGTCCACCGTTCACGGGGAACAAATGCCTCATCGGCCTCGTGGATAGCATGTTTAAAAAAAGATTGCTTGGTGTTTACTGAGTTGGACATGAGTTTGAGTGTACTTAAGAATGTCTTCAGTGAGCCAATATCAGCTATTTTGAAGTTTCTGAATGATGTCTTTGTTTGAACATCTTGGAGCTAGTAACAGATAAAATCGAAAGCAGGTAACTTGAGGCTGCTATGCCTCAGCGGTTGGCTGATGACCACTGCATCTACCAGACGAGCTTCATTCTTAATAACAAGATCGAACAATCACGGTGTCTGTCCTGGACGGTACCGTGTGGGTTGCTCGACATGTTGTGTCCAGGCCTTGTCATGGAACAACATTGCTAAGGATTTCGAAAATCCACCGTCAGAGTCTTCAGGAGAACCAGCTACATAGTCAAGTTTCGGTGCGTTGAAGTCATCCATAATGAGAAGATGGGAGAAACGCAGTGTAGACGGGGATTGGTTTAGGATGCCAAGAATGGCCTCGTTGTCAAATGCGCCGCACGACGGTGAAGGAAACATAACACCGATAATGAGCGTGTCACGACCACGAAGCTGGAGTTGACACCGCAGTCCGTAATACCTCTCTGGGGAGGTGGATTCTTCTGTGAGAGTTGGTACTGGCAGCATCTGGATTCGAAAAGCAGCACAGCCTTTCCTGCGTTCACGGGAGGAGTTTGTTGGGTACAGTGAGTATCGAGGAACATGGAGTTCATTATCACTAATATCTGTGGAAAGCCAGGTTTCTGTTGAAGCAATAATATATGAACAACAGTCGTGCATCAACTGTCTGACTTCAGGTAGTTTGTTGAAAAGACTGGATCAGTTAGTGTGCATGCACCTGATGGCTAAATCCTCACTTGGCCGGGTGCAAAAAAACTTAAGAGTGCCGGGAATAGCCTGAGAAAGCAGTCCTAGCAGTGAGGGGGAGTGTGTAGACGGTCTCAGAGTTTCCCGAGCCTTCTCGGTGGGTTGCGACCGTTTCTTCACCGCCTAAGCACACGTGAGCGTTTCTGTGAGACGGTTCTTTCGTTTCTGGTTGCTCATAGTTGTTGGCTTGTGGATCTTTTCCACTTTTTGAAGTATCGGAAGGTGATTTGCAATTCTGCGCTTTCGAAAATTTGGGTGCGGTTTTTGGTTAGCAGAGAATCTAGTCTCAATTATTGACGATGGTCTGAAGCATTTGATAGAGAAGATGTGCCATCGTATAGACGGTATGGCCATGCAGATCAGTGAGCTGAAAAAGCACCCACCCAGAAACCGTACACGATATGCACGATCCAACTCCCGCAGTCCATCGAGGTGGTGTTGGTACCACCAAAACTTCCAACATGAAACGAAGAAGTGCACCCAACCTTGCACATTTCAAATCCGCCGCGCATCACCGTCAAACCAGCAGGCCAACCAGCAGCGGTAGCGACTGTCGCTGGCCAAGCAGGAACTAGTCGCCTATTTTTCATCAGAGATCAATCGACCAGTTCGTGGTTCCTCATCGACACCGGAGCAGAGCTCAGCGTCATCTCACCGCAACTCAATGATCGACTTCAGTCAGGCCAGTATACTTTACAGGCAGTGAATCAAAGTCGCATCGAAACCTGTGAGGAACGCTCCTTCGCCGTCGTTCTTGATCTCCGGCGGTGTCCTCCATAGATATTCCTGCCTGCTGACGTTCAAGCACTACTCATCGATGCCGACTTCCTAGCATATTTCAACCTTTCCGCTGATGTCAAGAGGCGTACGCTGATTGACAACACCACTGCCTGCACAATAAACGGTATCCAATCGACGATTGCATCATTCGGTATCCAACTTCCTCTTCCCTGAACGACATTTGTCGCAGCACTGCTGAGGGATTTTCCTTCGTTAACTCCGTGGTGCTCACACAACGAGGAGGTTAAAAGCAATGTTGTAGTAAGGATTGCACTGATGCGGTCCAAATTTTCTTTGGACGAGTGGATCATAACTGGACTGTCTGATAGTCTTCTTGAACAATTTCTATCCAGGTTTGGCGGGCCACATCGGGAGGGTTGTTCCGGAGGTTGACCTTCAGTTACTGAGGAATAGTTCTTCGTGTGGTGTGACATTAGGTACCGTACACAAGAGTGATCTGACGGAGTGCAAAGTATCAAGAAGAAACAATTCTCGTTGATTGATGGCCAAGTTGCGAGACTTCAGGAATGGCAACACAACGTTCCAGAGCGTTTCATTCAAACGCTCTACTTGCCCGTTACCCCGGAGATTGGGCTGTTGTACTGAATAGTAGAAATAACAGCTTTGCATAACCCGCCTTTCAGAGCCTCGAAGGATTCTCCAAATTCATTGGGTAAGGCGAAGGTGTTATTACGCACAAGGCTGTGAATTTTATCAGAGAAGTGAGATATCCACCATGAATAGCATGCGAATGAACCCACTAGTCCTTGTTGGGCCTTCAAGTTATGGGTTGCGGCTAATTCTTGCCACCCGTTACGGCAAGCGGAGTCCGACAGAACTGATACGAACGCCCGCATGCTTCGGAAGTTGTGAGGGGCTACTCTCCATCTCGATTGAGGATCTGATGATAAACACTCTTCAGATCTACAGTGCTATCGGTGTTGAACATGGCGATGTGTTGGATCATTTCGTCAATTTTGGGGGAGGATAGGCATCTAAAATTGTATATTTGTTAAGTGTTTGGCTGTGCTCAGCTACCATTCTCCTCTTGTGCCCGTCGTTAATGACTACCAAGACTTAAGCTCACCAGGGAGAGGAGGAAGGCTCGATGACTCCTCCAGCAAGCAAACGGCGAATTTCATCGCGTATAAACTTTTCGTCAGCTGGACTATGCCTTCTGGATTTTGTCGCGATGGGTTTGCAGTTTCGCATCAGGTTTTCAAAAAGACCAGGAGGTTCGATGTGAGCTGCTGTCAGTGAGCAGAGCGAAAACTGCTGTTTTTTCGCACCGAATGGGATTTTTACACTTCAATGAAGCTTGAGAGAGTCATGACCAAGTAGAATGTCTGCACATAAATGTGGTAGGACTGACAGCTTCACCCTGTCATACAAAGCATCGTTGTACTTGATCGACGCCAGGACGTGTCCTCGCGTGTCACTTGACAGAGCGGTAGAGACCATTGCTGTTTTGTTACGAGAGTTGTGAACTTTCCAATCATTCTCAATACTACAGAAGACACTAAATAACTATCAGAACTGCCGGTATCTATCCTAGCTTTTAAGCGAGTTCCGTTACCTTCGAGGTCAACTGCAGTCTTTGAAAGACGCTCCGGAGCCGCCGCTGATGTGACAGTCAAATTGGGCGGTCGGTTGATAGAAGAGCAGGGCTGTCGGTTCCGGGACATCAGGCAAACCTTCTAAAAGTGCCCCTACTTTCCACACTCATCACATAACGCACCTCTGGCAGGGCACTTAGGATGGGGGTGTTTGTCATACCCATGGAGGGGACATTTGCCAGTCGATGAGCTGGAGGCTGCCACCTCAAGCATTCGGGTAGGGTTGGGCGGGTTTCCTGAGACCTCGACCACTGCCGTGTGGGTGTTGGTGGGAGTGGACTGGCATAATTGAGCCTGCTTTTCTGCCAATTCAAGCGATCTGGCCTGATCGAAATCGGCCTGAAAATTCAACACTTTCCATTCCAACAGTCTCTGTCGATTCAGGCTAGACGGCGGACCACTTATAAAAGCGTCTCGGATTGCATCGTCTCGATTCTGTTCGGCTGTAGTGGCTTCAAAGTTACAGTCTTTTGCAAGCAATCTCAATCGTTGTGCAAATTGGTCGAGTGTCTGTCCAGCTTCTTGTCTACAAGTCGCTAACAGATGTTCAGCGAATACTTCGTTTTTGGGCTTCACATACAGGTCCCGTAGTATGGAGATTTCACCGTCATAACTGTCGCATTAGGAAATATAATCACAGACCGAGGACAAGATGTAATTGAACAACATAGTCAATTTGTTGGGTTGAAGACCGTCAATGGACGACAAGAAATTAGTGAATATACAAAACCAGTGATTTCACTCTTTGGCAACGTTAACAACAATGTGGTCGACGCCCAACCTCTCAGAATCCGTTCCATTGCGTAGTTGTTGCACGAATAAATTGTTGTAGACAGTCATATTCGACGGCACAAACAAACAATCTCGAGTCAGAAACAGAAGAGTAAGAGGTCCGTGTGATAGGCATTATTAGTCTTACAATTGGTGCACAACGGCTGAAATGGAAATCGTAAGTAGATTACCAACTCAAGGACGAAACAAATAACACAAAATATTATAACAGTCCAATCCCGCACATGCGGGATTTTACTAATTATTAGTATGAGGAGAACCATATTCTGCAAGATAGATTTGATACGTGCTTATCACCAGATTTCGGCAGCCAAAGACAATATCCCGAAAACTGCAGTGATAACTCCGTTCGGCCTTTCCGAGTTTCTTCGAATTCCATTTGGTTTGAGCAACGCGGCCTCATCCGTGAAGTAACGCGGGGTTCGGACTTTGTTCACGCTTATCTAGGTGGTATTTTAATTATCAACACTTCACAGGAAGAACACCTTACGCATCTTCGCACCCTCTTGGAACATTCGACCCAAAACGGCGTCACAGTCAATTTTACCAAGTGCGAACTAGGTGAGGCCGATACAGAACTTCAAAGACACAAGATCTCAAAAAAGGGAACCATCGCATTCCCGGATAAGGTAAAAACATCCGTGACTATTCAGAACCAAATTTCTTTCAAGCAACTTCGTCTTAGTGGTCTGGTCAACTACTACCGACGCTTCATGCCTTGTTGTGCGCGGTTAATGCAACAAAGGACGGATCTTCTCCCGGGAGGTGAACACAAATTCCAGTTCACTGAGGCTGCCCGCACTGTGTTCATTGAGCTCTCGTAGCTTGTTCTGGTCCAAACGTGTCACTAATATACGCCATATCTCAGGTACCGAAGTCACTGTCACCGACGCCCTTCCACGCGTCCATAACCTCAGCACATCGGCTGACAATAGCATAAGCTTCGCAACCATGGCTTCCGCGCAGTCCACTGACCCCGAGATCCGGCATCTCCGTCAAAAGAGCTCTCTCAAAATCCAACCGGTACCTTCGACACCGTCAGAGGGAAGAATCGTCCGCAACATTTCCCAGGGCACACATCGTCCTTGCGTGCCAACAAAAAGCGTTTCATCCCTGGAACCCCCATCAACTACCGCAACCCCACCCCTACTTATTCTACCCCTAGACATGATCGGATTGGTAGGGAGCTCCGCAAAGCAGTTCGTTTTGCAGAGTATGTTAAAATTTCTTATTTTCCAGCGTGATGTTTTTATCATAGAATACACAAGTACAAATAGATAACTTTTTGACTTTCATGCCTTTGCAGTCATCTGATGCGTTACCAGGTCCGCTACCCAAACGGCGTTGTCCTGGACCAGGTCTATTCGTCTACTAACTCTCTTCCCTCTTGAGTCCATCAACATCAGACGGGTGCACAAGAAGAAGAGCAAACTGAAGGCGTTCACTCGAAACTGCAACGTCCGAGAGGTCGTCGGCTATGAAATTATTCAGTCGATCGAAAACTTCGACACGGTGAGCCATCCATTTCCACATGCCGTGCGGGTACCTCACTATGTTTTCACTTCTCCAGACTATCGGAACATGGTGTGTACAGAGACAACTCCAGCTGTCTATCGGGCAGCATTGAATAACCTACCTTCCCTTTTCTCTTAAGCGATTTCAGATTCGGGCAACCCGCAGCGATAGAGGAGAAACGCATCGAAGAATAAACAACAAAACTCACAGCGCTGCAGCCAATTTCCGACCGACACTCCCCTTAAGTTTGACACTCTCTATCCCACGTCATTATTCATCGTGTGTATCAGACTGTAATTGTGATAATCCGGAAAGACATGATATCTGTATTCCCACCATCCCTCTCTGGAATAACGAAGGCTTGTGTAATACTTACTAGCCTTCTGGGGGAGAGCTATGTAGCGACTATAATAAATGATATTTTCAATAGTCACATTCACTTGTACATTTTTTATTATTCTGACTCTTTAACCAGTTTTGTTTTAGTCAAGCTAATCCATTTGTACTATCCGTCCCGAAGCTACAATCACAACTCGCTCCGTGCCCCACTAGCTTGACGTGTTTTCTGTGTACACTCTCTTTTCCAGGTCGATAGGAATACACAAGGGTGAACGCGCTGAACCCTTCCTATTCATTGTTGATTGGCTTTTGATAGTGACTACAGACTGGATAATACTCTGTTGGACCGGCTGCAACAGTTGTCTGTTGGGACTGCGTTACGTCTGCTATTCAGGAAAGGTGTACTAAACTGTTAGTGGAGGAGTGCCCAGCGCATACCCGCTTGCCCGAATGCTAATCATTTTCATTCCAGAAGTTCCGTTTCCGTTCACTACAATCTAGTGAACGTGATTAGAGATTTTTCATCGCTTTTCCTTCGGTCACCATCACAAACTGATGAAACTTATCAATTGGCTTTTCTTTTCTGAACGTTTCACTTCTCGTTCGTCATTAAAAATTGGTGAACATTTTCCCAGCACTTTCTTTTGACACGTTTTTACTGTAACTTTCAACAAGAATTGGTGAGTCCGTTCCGTTTTATTGGCTTCCTCACCTTATAATGGCGCGTACTAATTCGACGGCCCTCATTAAAAGGCGTTAATTATTGGTTTCTTGTGACGTTACCGAATCGATTATGCGCGTCATTTATTAACTATTCCTATGTATCCCGCGTTAATCATCCGTTTATTCCACGCGACAGTAGGCTACAAATAGGGTTACTGACTGCATTATAATCTCATTATCAACTATATTATCCCATTGCCTCATAATTCCCACTAATCAGTTTGCCTCAACTTTCGAACACACGTATAGCTATGAATACGTTTTTCACCTGTGACTATGACCATGCACAACCTCAGCGCATTCAGACACTTAGTCTTCTACATCTAAACGTTTTCGTAGGTTTTCGGTAGTTTCCACTTGCATCCGCTTCATTCGCCGTTTGCATCGTTGCGCAGATGCAAGTTTTCATCCTATTCGAGATTGTTCCTCGTGCACGCCGTCACCACTGTTTAGCCATACAGCTATTTAGCGTTTCTGCGGAAAACTTAATCTTTCCAATCCATGTTGGTCTCCTCACACACCTACCTAACAAAGTCCGTCAGCCTAACCTACTCCAGCATGGGACTCAATAGCCAACGCGGCGCTACTGACCTATGTCTACTCCGAATCCTGTTGCCACACTGCGGTCGGCTATCTGACTCAGCATATGGCCAAGTTTAATATTCATGTGTCAACAAATCTGGCAGCTCTGGTTATATTAGCCGTCCCTCGGACATCTTTGCAAGGATCTGGGTCTCACAGCCGTAAGCAGCACGGTACACACCTGGGATTGATGCAAGAGGAACACTACTGCCATCAACTTCCACGCTGCGTGATCACTTGTGATTGCTCAATGGCGCACCATCACCTTCGAACTTCACCGCTCATTCGACTTTCAGCACCACATCGAACGCCCCAATAGTCCATACCAGATTGTTCCCGCAAGTTTGCAAGAAATCATTCAACTTGTTTGTGCAAACCATGAATACCTCCAGGCCAATATTATTTTTCACTAAACGACTGCGCGGATAACACTGCCGACATCAAACCTACGCTATGTGTTTCATCTCAGTCCAACTGCTATTCAGTCGCAAAACCTGCTGAGGATAGTCGCGTACCATTCTTAGTTGTTGTTATCACTCCATTTGTCGATTTATAACCTAGGCGCATTTATCCAATATGGTTTCTCGCACTAACCAGTTTTTAGATTTTCATGTTGAGTTCCAAAACTCTCACTGTATATCCACTGGAACTTGACCTAAGTCACTGTGGTTTAAAAGATTGTTCTTTTGGAAACGTTCCAAAACAATCGCCAAACTTTTGGAATATCAACAGACCGTTCAGTATATAGCATACCTTCAGCTTCCATCCCGACTGACACCCAACTGACACGCTTCGACCGCATCGTTGTGGAGTAAACCTAATAGCAAGTCGACCAGGTAAAATCACACCCGCACTCCGGTCTACGCCCTACATACACGCATTCATTGGGCTTCAGCACGCATCATCACCGGTGTGGCCCGCGACTCTCTCATTTCCATGTGAGGCTCGCCACTTCACGGTCATCACATATGCGAACACAGACCATCGTCGAGTGTCTTATATAAAATGACTCGACAACCAACGTATGCATGATTCCGTGTACGCCTGCAATAGGAGGCCCAAAACGAAATCAGCTCCACTTTCTTTAATCGTGCAACCAATTGCACGCATCGAATGCTTGCCCTTTTCTTAACGACTCATCTGTTATTTTATTCTACAGGGTTGTTGAGCGGTTGACCACCGTCATCATGGAACATGGTCGTGGTCATGGAACATGACCTAATTCAAGACACTCGACTAAATATTCCAACACATCAAGGTGAACAGAAAAGCAAAATAGCCATAGCAGTGGTGCAGATGGGATAAGATAACGATGTGACTGGCGCGCAGATTGTAACTGTTCAAAATGGAGGCAAACGGATAAAATATAACACAGATTACTGAAGTGATTTTCTGAAAATAACGACGGCAGAAGGCACACAACCACGATAACCCGACTGACAAATCATTCTCGCCACAAATAAGTTCAGCACCTTATCTTCGGCTAACAAACAAGATCAAATTCACCAATGAGAATAAATTACCTGGGCCGAGCGGTCAATGTCGACGACCGTCGAATTTCTCAAACGTACTGAACAGCACGCAACAAGATGGTATGTTAACGCCCATGGCAAACGTTTCGTTAGCAAACAATAAGCGGACAAGCCCACGCTGGAACAGCATCTCGACAGTCTTTGAGGTGGTGAGGGCGTGCATACAAAGATTGTACAGATAGAAAAGACAAAAGACGACATGAGATAGAAGGCACTGTAATTGTGAATCTCAACAGTAAATGTGTGGGTGAATGCAAGATACATCAAAAGCGGTCTGACAAGAACTTAATGGAATGCAAACAATACTCATGTGAAAGGTTCGCAAGTAGTCCCGTTGACTCCAAAAGAAGATACGCAGTTAAACAATAGAATAATTGATGGAATGGGCTACAATGGGACCTACCCGAACGATGCATGCAAACTATTTAGCTAAAAGGACAGCCAGTAACATGACACGATATTCAGCTGACTAGATCGAAGGATACGAGTTGCATCGGACGGTGAAACCGCAAACATATGACAGTGAGAGCATGACTACTTATAATCGAACACTAACGTAAGCACCGGCTGTTGTAGCAACTCATGCGGACGAGACAGAAAACGTCCGCTACAGTTTATATGGATGAAAGTGTTAGTTGCAATTTGCCTTCAACAGAAATCATTGCGAGCACCAGCCCGTCCAGAACCAGACCTAGTTAAGTTTCAAGCCAGAACCATCTGTGCAACTTCAAGGTTTGTAAACGAAATTTCGGCAACCTGCAGTTCGCTTACACGATTCTAACAAAATCTAATCATCAGATAAAAGGATACGTGGATTCTACAGTTAAAAGCAAACGAACTGATAAAGGTGGACTTAGTAGATGAGTACTGAGTTCCCTGGATGTGGATCGAATTGCTGAAGTCCATGAAGCAGATACCCAAAACGCTTAAAATAACTCCCAAACACATCGAAGTTGAAAACAACAGAAACTTCACAAAACTTTTTTCCGAAATTCTGGGTTAATGAACCGTAAATATCTATACCAGCAGGGCTATTGATCGACATCATGTAATGCTGTGTTATTGAGCTATTAAACAAACAAACAAGACGAGAATGTTCTTCAACCTGAATGAGTAGTCGACGACTTAGAAGGTTCGATTGGTATTCAACAGCGTTATGGTTGAGTTATCTCAAGTTCAGAGAACAGAGAAGGTAAGCTTAACAGACTACGATCACAGTTCTGGATATATCGCAACATGCCGTTGCAACCACTAGCACTTATTAGCAAGCATATGTGGACCGAAATAAATTTGTAAAATTTGAACGTTGCTCATCACGCGACATGCTCACTCCGCTTCAACACTCTATGAAATACCTACAACCCTGTTGAATCAAAATGACGGCTCGCTGAAATGGTTTCGCCACCATGCAGGCAACAATCACTTAAAACCCGAGCAGTCTTTTCCGCAGTGGTCGATACAACATTGTTTCGCAAAATAAAACACAAAGAATCACCCGAACTAAAAGTTCAACTTCCAACAGAACGCGGAAGCTAACATGCCAATTAATAATTGAGCATTCGAGTTAGACAATAGTGTTATTGGAACAGACCAGCCAATGTACACAACTTGACGGTCAGGAAAGAGACGATGAGGCGAAAAATCAAATGACTGCCTAGAGACCATTAGTATCTAAAATATTCATATTCAAATTCTGCTTAAAGCAACCATGGAACGCACAGAACAATACCAACACAACAAATTTCACATTGAGCAATAACCACGTGACGAACTACTTCCAGCAACCGATTAGTCGATCTCAATTAATCCTTACACTGACGAACAGTTCAGGAACACCGACCAGGACTAACTACTCTGACTGGTTTCGCGAGATTAGGTGTCATTGAGTACGAAAAGAAACATACTACCAGCGGTATCAACCAGTACGCAGACCAGGAAGAAACATTTGTATCGGAACTTCCAAGGTATGTGCGTTAAATGCGGAATCGTTAGCGGATATACGCATGTGACAACGTAACGAAGGTGTCGGCGTCACAAAAAACACTGGAAAGCGATGTGGAGTCTTGTTTTGTGCATCCCGATTATTTTTCCGGATGTGTCCAATATAAACTGTTTCTTCTTCTATTGTATCATCTGATCATTTATTCACGTCTCTAACTAATGAACACCAGATTACATTTTTCTTTTTTCTGGAGAACGCAGAACTGCTAAAGATGTTATATTGTTCTCATTAGGATGCTTTACAATATACATCATATTGTGCTGAGTCATCCTCTCGACGTAAAATGGGCACGTCTATTAATGTTATACCTACAGATAATTCGGGTTTCGGCGTAGACCGGATATTTTTGTGGGCGCATTTACAGAGTGTTTCAATGAGCCATTCATATTCGTTTGCTATGCGACGTAACTTGTATAAAAAACGACGAATTTATATAATCTGCTGGTGAAGTACTTTCACGCTTTGCCGTGAACACATATCTGCTAATGAAGGGTCTAACGGCGACCACATTGCTACCCCGTCGTTTTAGCCATACAATCTTTCGGTAAACCTCAACTGAACGCTATAAATGCATTGGCACAGAAGTTGTTTTGTTCCATGTACTGTTATCAATACGTTTATGTCCCTGTTGTCTATACATTGGTCGAGAAACTCAACTGTCTCTCTTAGTGGGTTATTTGTGGAGAGAGACGTGAGGTAATGCGAGATCCAGACGCATTCATTCCGCGTTCAGTTTTTCAACCGTATCGGAGGGTTCAAGGTAACATAAACTATGAGTCGGTGGGTTTTTCACATATAAACTGAACGGCACTCACAAATAATCGCAGCTGTCACATTCCCATAGACTTTCCAGTCGCCCCTTTCGAACTGCAGAAGCACTAGACTCGAGTCCCGTTCTCATTAGAGTTAGTCAGTAGTGCACATCATCGCCACTGCAACCGGGACTTGAACCACGGACACGCTGTTCATGAGCAGGCAACCGTGTTTACCACTACGCCATTGACCCCACGTTAGCAAGCACGATCAAATTATCATCGCATGTGAACGCTCAACCACTTTTGCTTGTGAGTAATGATCAGGTTGTCCGATCGCCTGCCTCGAAATGGAGACACAGTTACTGTCCGTTAACTCCAATCGATGACCCCTCGACTAAGACTTCTCTCCAAGTTGAAATCATAGGAGTCATTGGTAGCCAGAAGGGTATCAGTTTGGAAACTGATGAGGCATTAATAAATGCATTACCAAAGTTCATTCGAATCATCAAAAGTGCACAACACTGAAATCTACAGCATGACGTATTCTCGCCCAGATGGAGGTTATCATGGAAATCACGGTCTTCAATCAACTTAGAAACCGTATCGGACAGTCGACTGAACATTCCGAACCAGGTAGGGCTATCTCACATATGACCTTCTGTGATGAGAACTATAATCTCGTAAGTAAGTTTGATTGACATATAGTCAATGCTTGAAACTATCAACATGTGTTACTTAGTCCCGCGGTATGTCGTACAGTACTTTCGAGTGCTTATATGGCAGCTATGTAACAAATATATCAGAATTAAGTCAGACAAACCATCATCACTTAACAGTGGATCTGTTTTTTTCTAGTGGCGCCTTATTCCACCAGATTTATTAACAGAGTTGTATTTTATATCGGTCGACTTTTCAAGCAAATCGCATTCAACCGTACAGGCAACTTAATAGCGAGCACTAAATAAATCACTTCACTTCCATTAGCCATTATTAAACAGAGTTTACTAAACGTTTCAGTTTAAGCGAGGTTTCAAGTCCTTATTACGTACGTTTGTGTCCCTATG
>LUCH01003162.1:56098-74294 GCA_013368495.1 Paragonimus heterotremus | reverse complement strand
TAATTGGATTTATTGGTGTGAATATCGACGTTGTTCGACTGAGTTGTCTGTTAGGTGATTGCAGTTGATGACGTGAGTAAGTCGAAGTCATAAGAACACTGTTTTGCCGATGACGTTTTACTTCCCGTTATAGCCCGGTTGTCTTTTTTGGAAGATGGAAACAGCTTGATGTTCAGTGTTTGATTTTAGGTATAGTTGTTTCAGTTATTGGGTCCCCTCACCTTCTCTTTTTTCTCTGTTCTTTTATGGAGTTTGATTTTTTCTTCACGGTTGTGGAGTAGTTAAACCTAAATGAGAATCTCTGATATACTGCTGTCTATAACGATGATAGTGACGATGCTTGCTTTCACGAAGCCAGGTTTGTGTGGTTCCCATTTTTAATCGCTGGTTATCTGTTGATTCAAACAGAAATGAAAACAAACGGCTTGTCAGAAAGTTAAACAGCTTGATTGCATTGCCGCTTTTTTCGCTATCAATTCAACCGTCTGATTCTTTGACAAGATAATTGTGGTTACATTCAACATAACTTGTTCACCCCTCAGTAATCAGCATGGACACAGTTCGCCTTATTTTGCCAGTTTGCACTTACAGCTGAGATATTCGTACACATTTGTGGTACTGTAAGTGGTATTTACATTCATCAAGTTTCTCAAGAATTTCTAAAGTGTTGTATTATATCATTATGTTCACTCACACACTAAAACCTCACCACCAGTTTTGTTTTAGAAACAGCTTAAACGAGACTCTAGCTGACAACCTTTGCATCACAAACCGAGGTTTTTATCCTCAGGTTCATCTCTTTTATGCCCTTCCCATTTTCCGCGGGGAAGTGACTGTGTTAACGTGCCACATGTTCCAGCATCGTCAGTATAGATGAACTCGGTCAGCTTGTACCGGCACCGGTTACAATGACAGGACGTAATGTCTATGTCATTAGGTGACGTTCACCGACAAACGGATGTTTCATGATCGGTTTTTAATTATCTGGACTAACCAATTAGCGATCATCTGAACTGGCAGCCCTACCATCTGAAAGCGTGCATATAGGAATATCATAAGCCTGTTATAGTTCGAATATTCATTTGTTTGCTTAACTCTGTCATCACTTCGTGAAAATGTTTATCACAAGTAAAACGTCACCCACAAATTTTGGCAGCTGGTGCCTTCAGAAAGGTAGTCTGGTTTGCAAATTTTGAGGTGAGTATCGTGGACGCACCTTCTTCTCTTACCACAGATCTCCAGCAATACATCTTCTCTTTGGGACACAGTTTCGAACTTACATCCTACTAATACTTGAGTCAAAAAGTTGATCTCAATTTCATTAACTTCTTGCTAAGAATGGGCTAAGAAACAAATGTATGTCACCATAAACTTCCTTAAAAGTGTCCCGGTATCTCAGTTCTCTTGAGGGAATATAGTATAACATTTACGAGTAAGCTGAAATATCAAGACTTCTCATTGTAGAGAACTAATTAACAAGATCAACTGGTTGTCAAGTCGGCAATCAAATTTGAACGTTAATCCCTTTATAAACAATGACAGGTATAATTGTTCTACAACTGACGTGTTAGGAATTAACAGTGTTTTGATTCACGTGCCTCCCAATCAGGCGCAATTAACTATGTGGATTAACAAAACAGAAACAACATTTTTTTCGGTACTCGAGTAACTGTCTGGAAATATACTCTTGATAGGAATACACCTTCCACATGATGACAATGATAACCCGTGACTTGCGATCGTTTTATCTGAACCCAAATCTTAAGACCGGTCTCCTGTTTGTTTGTACAGATTGGTTAGGGATTTTAAAAATAGATGTTCATATGTTCATTGTTCAGACCGTTTGAACATTGAAAGTGGCTCAGAAATGCAGGTCTGCTGCCGGTTGGAATATACCTACTGAGTGATAGACCACTGATGCATGTGAATATGGTGTGTAACGGCCACTTGTTAACTTTCGGGTCTCATGACAATACATATCCAAACCGTTACACTGTAATGATCAACGATATGTCTGCATCTGTAAAAAAATTTGGCTTTCTCTAATGTTTTCAAGATTTCTTTCATGAAGCGGAATGTTTTTATTAAAATTTTGCCTAACGATAGCTCAAATCACCGGTGATCAGTGTGCATGACGTGCGGTAAAACAGTTAGATTCTTCTGAACCATTGGAGATAGGACACTGTCAACTTGTAGCGGACGAAGATACTATTTTGAATCTCTTTGACTTGCATTTGAACTTGAACTTTTATGGTGTATTAGGAGGAAAGATTACAATGAGTAGTTGTTTTCCCCGTTTTAACTCCTTCAAACTTGGCTCTTGCTTACTCTACTAACTTCACCAGTTTTATTGTGAGTAACCCGAAACCTCATAATTTGTGTGATAAGGTCGTAATCGTAATTTGTCTAAAACAAAACATTTTTCCATATGGTTCCAAATTGGTTTGTTAACTGGTACCGGTGATGATGAAAACCTGTGGGAGCCTGTCAGTTAGTGGATAAACTGATTTGTACAGCCAGGGCAGTCAATGCAAAGATAGTGTCATCTGTCTTTCAATCGAAAAGACAATCCGAATCAGAGAGCCTTGACCGAAATGGTAAGGAAGCCAAACATTATCGGTTCAATACATTTCCTCTTCACTTCTTTCCCAAGTCGTGTTAATTCAACGAAGCATTACACGCACGTGAAGGTTTTATCCTGGCATAAAACGCAGTTTTGAATATCCTTAGTCTGCTGCTACCGTTTTACGCGGAAGTCGGTTTCTGTACGGTGAATCTCAAAGACGAATTTTGGTCAAACGAGTAGGCTGCTGCTTCACTCAAGAGTGTGGACAGCAAGGGGCGACTACGCACCTCAAACTTGAGCCACGTGACACGCGCAAACATCCTTCACATGGGCCTTAGATCTAGACCCACGTCAGACGGCGACGCCAAAGTTGGGGAAAGTGAATTTATAACCTTTTACGTGCTCGAAGCTTTAACAAATTGGAGGACATGTTACCAAGTGTGTTTTATTCATAATGTACTGATAATGATCAGGAATCTCGTGGGGGGGGGGCGAACGGAAAACAATCACAAGCAAGTGAAAGGGGGGAAATTTGTTGATTTGGTTTGACGGTTAATTCGAAACTAAGAAGATTAGGTCTGTAGGATATTCGAAATAAAAAGGTCTAATGAAAAAAATGTAGGGTTGGATACATGGGAAAAAATGTTCTTTATTTCGGGAGCCAGTAAAAAATGTAGGGATACATTTTAAGTTATGTAAATAAAGGGGTTGACTTGTGTTAAACAGGATTTTCACCCCCCAAAAAATGCCCGCAATTTTCGAAATGACAGAAACTAACAAACTCAACTAGCTGAAGTCAACGAATGTCAGTGTAAAGCGTTAGACATTTTACAGATCTTAAAAAAGATGAAGTCTTCCAACAATGAACCAGAAAAAACAACTGGTGAACAATACATCCAGTAAGTGAGCATGAAGACCTTGTTAAAATGATCGAATGCAGTGGAATGGGGGCAGCCGTTAAATGTCAAATATAAAGTGGGAATTTTTGGACATTTGTAGAAGCAGTAGTGATATATAATCATCGTGTCGTGTTGTTACTCTAAGTAATTCCCAGATATTTAACAAAAAGAAGTTCGGGTAATGGTTTCTTATTTACATTAAAGGAGAGACGTACATTAGGAAGTTTTTCACATTGAGTCACTGTCGAAAGGGAAAACGAATCGTCAACACGCTTGGATGTGTTAACAGCCAGCTTCTGAGACTCTGACTAGCTTGTGGGACTTTGACCAACTTGCTAGTTCACATAAATTGCCCAGCATGACAAGAAAAGAAAATCCGTTTGGGCGTTTACTGTTTGTCATTGAAATTGATCATAACCGTGAGATTGTTTACTGATATGAACGTAATAACAGAGGACTATTAGAAAGGGGAGTGAATTATACTTTGTATAACAGCAGAGCCAGTGGTGAGCGACAATAAAACTGAAGCGCGGAATTGAAGATATGTGCTTCGACTTGTAAAGTAATCGCATGAAAACCCGACACTTCAAGTTTGAAGTCCAATTTATTTGATAACTTGATATAGCGTCCCTACATCGCCGCCTGCAAATACATCGTTTTGGTCTAAGAAACGCACGCAATCTGCTTTGGATTTTCCATCAGGTGATGACAGAGTGAAACGAATTAGACAAGAAAGAGAGTATCTTGGACTTGTCTCAGAAGTCTTAGTCCGAAAAACCCCTCTTCAGTACCGACTTTGACTAAAACAATGTGACAAGCACAGTTTGCGTTGTACAATGTTCTCCTTTTAATATAAACGCTTGAGTTTAACAGATAACAATGCAATCTTCTTCTGTATCGATGACTAGTTATTATCTTTGATTTTTACAAGCTTCGCTTCGCTGACACCCAGAGTTTGCCCAGTCTTCCAATGAAATATACCCAATTCTTAAAGACAGAATTGTAAAACTGTTGACAGGATGCATTGACATTACACTCACGTATTTTACCAACATTAGTGCTAAATCCCATCTGAAAGCATTCCAACAAACAAAATCCTAGATAGTAACAGTTGCCCACTTTTCACAAACCTGTTACATTCTGTAACAAAAACAACACATAGACTCTTATCCGCACGTGTCTAAGTGTACAATTTCTCCAATAACCTTGACCTAGCCAGAATTTTAGTGAATTCTAAGGCAGTTTCTCAAGAGCCCATTGAACATTTGCGGGTTTAATTCGGTGTACCATTTAGCTGTATTGCTCGTACAAATATTCAATACAAAATTTTAGTCAACTTTTTGTCTCGTCAGTGCTGAACATGTGATGAATCCTGTGACTGAAACTCCACTCTTCTCTGTGCCTAAAACATCTTGAACTGATTTGAATGGACTTGATTACAGCTGTTCCTTTCACACGAAACCACTGAATAGAGAAGGCACTAGTCTAGACCTCCAGTTGTTAATTACAACTCGCCGTCAACTCGTATTTCGCCAGTATGACGAGGAATACAGAACTCTTACCTGCTCTCACTAACCACTTCGACCACATCACTTATCTCCTATTATTGTGTCCGCAAAAGAAGATCAGTCTGGGAATTGAGTAGTTTTGGGAGCCAATTGTGAAAGTACGCCGCAAACATCATATACATTACTTTGTATAGCTGACACTGTTATGCGTCCACTGTCACTTATACGGATGTAGTTGCTGTGTTAAAAAGCTCCGCATAAAGTCCACGTTTACTCTCTTCCGGATGCTAACGATCACCATTAGTTCTGATACGTGCGTCATCCTCTTTGCTTTGTTTCACAATATTCACAATCTTTAATGACTATTGGATAACACTCTTATTTCTGATATTTTTGACGAACTCTCTCTCTCAGGTCCACATATTGTTAGCTGTTGCGTCGGTTAATCTGCTCCGGTTCGTTCTTCAGACAATGTATTACTGCTGACTTTTTACTGTGTACTGCTTTTCCCTCTTCTTTCCGTTCAGTAATTCTGGTTAGACAAAATCTTAAAAGCGTCATGTACGAGAATTTCAATCTGGATAGAAGTTCCTTGGAGCCCCGATCGCCGGCATCTGCAGTTCAGTAAACTCCAAATTCAATCTATTTGATGTTTCGATCACTTTTCTGAACCACCGACTTGCTCACTACTCGTTTGTTTAGGATTGCAAATGCTTCAGATTTCATTTAGTTCTTTGGCTCTCTTCGATAAATTGTTTCGATATACCTCAGTCTTTTTGATCAGCTCAAAGTAAATGCAACATCGATTGAAATTTAGACTTCGTGCTCGTCTGGACAGGTGCACAGTGTGGTTAAGGACACTTCACCGCCGATTTTTAGACACCTTCTTTGGCCGCTAGCAACTCCACAGTTCCGTTTTTGTCCTCGCACACACACACACACACAGAGCGCATTGGTCTGTAGACAAGATGATACTTGAATGCGCTGGTTTCACAATTTCATGGTCCGCGTGAACCGTGGTAAACCCTAGTTCACCATGATGTGTTTCACCATCACATCTCCCACTGTAGATGCTTTCTGACCTACTTGAGTCCAACTGATGGAATGTTCTGTCACTACGCCAAGGTATTGTTCACTGTCAGTACACAGTAAAGACACTCGTAATATCCACTCCCGATTTTGGAGCGAAGGGCTGGCTGTAAACGTAGATAAATTTCCTGGCTGTTACCTTTTGATAACTGATAGTGTTGTCAGACCAACATATGTATCATCACACTATCCTTCTGTTTCGACCAGTGCGCTGTTCATCCTAGGGGTTACACATGGCATGTCCCATTTCATGATAGTTTGCTACCAGCTTTCCCTTATTTGCTTCGAATGGTAACCACCATGGAGTTACCATTATCACACTACCACTTGTAATGGATCTAAACGCTATATACAATTCACGTGTGAATACAAAATCAAAAGTGATGAAAAGCGAAAATAACTGACTCACAGTAGTTCGTGAAAGTGCGTCGTTTAGTGTTCCACCGCACGGAATGAAGCGTCCGATTGATGCGATCTGCCGTATAGTTCCCAAGTAACTTTGGAAGTCACAACAAAGATAATTCTGACGACAGATAAATTTAGAAATGCGCTGAAATAAATGCGGATTCCGTCAGCCGTTAACTCTCCCAAAAATCTGTACACACGCGACACTGAACGCAGAGAGAGAACACAGGGCTCGCGACCTTGGAACTGTAATTTTGTATTGTTAATTGAATCAATTCACATCAATTAACCGAGTGTATATGTAAATTTGAAGGTGAAAAACGCGAAAAACAATGAGAATTATGCAGTACAAAATGTTGTATAAAATGCTACACATTCCAATACCTCCAGAAGCTGTTGAAAACAAATCTTCTCCATGGGGCGCTCACTATATATTCATCCCAAAATCATTGGTGTTCATCAGAATTCTTCACTTCTTGTGAGAGTTTCGAACATCTTCCGTAGAATCATATATTCGCAAAGCGGCCTAACTCGTGCTTGGAGGTCTGATTCGGTTATTAAGATTTACAAGATTTACCGGTTCTCCTGCCTGTTGTCGAGGGAGAAAATCATTGAAAGACTTGTTGACCCCATATACGTGACTGTGGACAAGGTCATGTTCCTGTAAGCACAGTATCTACCGGACTAAGGTCCTTCACAGTCATGATTCACTCCGTAGGCTTACAGTGCGTTTCCTTGTGACATTACTGGCCTAACAGTCACGACCGCTTATGCCCAATGTCCACACCATTGTCAAACATTTTTCTCCACTACTGGCTACTTCTACTCTGCTGTCGTCAACACTGTGTTGACATATTCAGTAATTTCTGTCTTCTAATCAACTACCTTCCTACTGCTACAGGGACCGAAATCAACTGCTACAATAAACGTTCCTCGTATAACTGACAATTTCAGCGTCGTCTGTTGCTTGTTCGTTATCTTCTACACCCGTTTGTCGTTCCATTCTAATGTTTTTATCCCTTATACACGGTTCCTACGGGATGTCACTACAGGGTGAAAGTGCTCTGCAAACCAATGATATTATCTCTTTTAACCCAAAAAGTTTTACCGTATACTGAAGATCCAAGGTTCATGCCTCCAACATAATTATTTCCTCTAACAATGATCGGAGTTCACCTTATCAAACACTGTTACTATAACACCAGAGATAGCCGTCCGAAATGTGATCCGTTAGCAATAATTTGAAATACTGAGCTACTTTTTACAATCCGCATATTCGCTCGGCACTTGAGAATGTCCACATTGTAAATCCAGCACACTAAGCAACTTCGCCTGCTACAACCTACCGAAGACACGAAGAGCCGACTGTATTTGCAGGACTATGTATTGCTTTACCTTGTTCAATATTCAAACATCCACGCAAAAGCGGTATTCCCCACTGGATTTCTTTACTAATAACGTTGACGAGATGTAGAAGTTGTTGAATACATGGTTAAGGTTTTCATCCCAAGTGTTCTGTAACTGTCTCTACACTGTCTGTTGGAAACAAACTATATTCTGGGGGTTCCATGCCGTAGGTATTTCGTGGACGAACCAACTCCTAGAGTCGCATGGGTCTCTATCATTGGAGGATAATTCAGTGTAAGTATTGGTGGTGGATTGAACTGAAAGGACAACTCAGAGGGGTTCTTGAACTTTGAGTGGATGATCTTGATGATGTTCTGCGAGTGGCTGCTTCCTGAGCGTTATGTGTATCACGATATATGTAGCTTCCAGCAACTTATTAACCTAGATCATTTAACTGGCTTCCGATGATATAACAAAGCTGTGCTTTACGATTTGGTTCTCAACAGGTACCTCGCGGTGTTTCACACTACCAAGTAACATATTATGCCATTCAACGGTACTAATTATCAGTGTCATCAGTTCGGATTATTCTTTAGCCAGCAAAATGGTGACCTCGTTTAGGCCAATCATCGTTTTACCCCTCCATCAACCTCACGGTGTATCTCTAGAGCCCCAATTACTAGGTGATTCAACCGACCAAAGAAAATCTTATGAATAATTAGAATCGTAACTCTTCTCAACCACCAGTCTAAACAATCCTTCAGTCAGTATTATTCTCTCATACAGCTGATGTAAGTTTTATGCTTGCTATTCTTCTGTAATGCTACTATCAAAATAGATATATCCACTCAGAATCTCTGTTTTCCAACGATTTTTCCAGTACTTCAGTGTTGGCACCGTTGTTCACATCCCCTGAAGCCATAAGTTTAATTCGTAATTGTGAGCTCATCGGTATATATCTGTAGCGCGGAAGGGACTCGGTCGTGAATGATCAAAGGTAGGCCCCGGTAAAATCCCTCAACAATTGTTGTCTGAACCATTTATTTATATCAAATAATGTTGTGGCCTAGAAAGTAGCCGTGTACATCGAAGACTTTGTTTCTCGTCCAAGCCTGGTATGACCGAATAATCATATTCAAGCGCTCAAAAACAATCTCATTGGAATAGTGCTCAGGTTGCCTAATTTTGTACAAAGCTGAATCTACAGAAACGCTCTGCTCAGTTCAGCTGTTAACATAGTAACCAGGAGTTCTTAGGTGAGAGATTCTTTGCAGATTACAAAGTTGCTGGCACTGTGGGTAAAACGCCTGTGTCATAACCAATAAGGTCTTGACGAAAATTTCCGTTCGGATGGGGATATACATTACTGATGAGCTCTAATAAGAGCAGAAGTGGAGTCCGGTTTTTTCTTCCAAAGATAGCCAAACAAAACAGTTGGCTAGATGCGAAGGATGACATCACTTGTGAATGAACACAGTTTAGAATTCGGGTCCTCTATGTGTGTATTTCTGTTCAAAACTACAAGTAAGCAGTCAACACTGCAGCTATGACGTCGGAATTTTTGTGATGCAAATGAACCAAAGAGAGTTTTGACGTAAGTCACCTACAGGAAAAGACAGTATGTCGAAGAGTACCAGTGTAATAGGAGTCCTTCTTTCAGTTGAGGAGTTCGCAAGTCTGGTCTATACTGTCTATCTGGAATTGATTAGGACTTTGTATCAATCAGCTCAGACCCTCATTTAATTAGGCAGACTTAGAAAGCTGTCATACAGACATGTCAAGCGGTGGGATGAGAATGGATCACGTATAAGTCACATGATTTCTACATGCTATTGGGGTGTTGAAGACTAAGCACAAATAGCAGTAATACATCCATTTAAAAAAAAAACTATGGAAGTTTTTTTTGTTAGTTCTCAATTCCAGGTATTGTTTTAGATATGGATGCAAGCAGGGGCACTAACCGTATGATCCTGTCACCATAATTGACCTAAGTGGTGTTATGGAACATTTTCTGATCTCAAATGTACCTCACCAAGTCTGTGACTCATAGAACACGAAACAACTGTTCTTCTCTCTGTATCAATCGATTGGTTAAATTTGGAAGTTATCTTTCACACTTCGTTTAAACACAAAAATTATCACTTTGCATACTGTACAGAACCGTTAACGAATTTGCTGGGAACTTCTTCCTACATGTTTTTAATGCCGAGTTTTTTTTTATATGACTTCTTTGTGTGCAGTTTTTCCTTAATTTTGCAACTTAACCAAACATATTCACTCGTAAATGTTGATTTTGCTTTTCTTGAGGTCCTTGTTTAATCCACTTGTTTTTATTTGGCATGCTTCACCAAAAAATTAAACTTTTTCTGTTCTGTTTGACATATCAGTACGGTCATTTTGTACAGTCGTTTTCTAATGTCTATTCATTTATAAGCAGACGGGTTGTGTGTTTATGGTGGAATTTTACTGTAATTATTGACTACCACAGTTCAGGTGTGTCGTTGTTTGCATTTCATTGTTCATCCCTTACCCTCTAATATCGTGAAATCATTAATCAGATCATTTTTGAATTTGGTGTTTGTTACCTGGTTATCGAAAACGGTTCAATCGCAACACTTACTCAGAACAGTCTGGTTTGCAGAACTAAATGTAGTGTGTTCTAAACTCTTCCAGTTGTCAGAAAGAAATTGTTTCAGATGTTTGGAACATATTCACATTAAACAGTGTACCTACATTTGATAATCGGCTGGAATTGGCTATCTTGTATCATCAGCATCCGCTGAAGTGATTTTACACTACCTTCAGTTTTGGTATAGAGTGGTACCAGACTTTACCAGCTCAGGTCATTGTCTCACAGTTGCTTGTGATATCCTTAATGTTTTAGACATCCTCCATCTACAACTCTCAGCTGGAAACATCAGCTCCCCCGACAGTTCATCCTGGCCGACGGAGACCAGCTGATTAATCTCTGAGCAATTCTTTCAATGGATCTTTCGACTCGAAAACAATTTGGCGGAAGAATAACTAGGACTTTGGAGCAGTACGATGTGTAACCAACGCGCTGTGGACCGTAGTTACGGACTAGAATAACTATCGCACCATCTTGACAATATTGTGCGTAGTAATACACAATATATGGTTCGTTTATTGACGTTCAGTATAAGTTCCATGTATTTCTGTTCCAGTTCATAGTTTACCCCATCACATGCATCAATAATCAAAAAGAAGTTCGTGCAAATACCCTTAAAATTACACATAATCCGAGTTTGCGGAGACCTATCGATAAATTGATTACCAATCGTTTAAGGGGTCAATATGAATATAGATGAATGTCAGAGTGACACTGTTTCAAACATATCAGTCCCATACTCTGGCTATCAACATTATTAATGATATAAGTTCATTCCACACCAGTGATTGCACATATTCATAACTGTTGGCACTACAAGAATTAGTTGTCTCATGATAAGCCACGGTGACGAAAGTGTTTCTCTTGATAACTGGTTCACTGGATGAACTTTTTCCGGTTGGATTGGTTGATCACTGACGAGGTTCACTTCTGTTTACAGGATTTTCTCTCTAATGCGCCTTTCTATTCCGTTCACTGTTCTCTTCATTCTCTGTGCCAGCCCTCCTGGTAGACGATATAATATGTCGGACGACTTAGATCGATCACTCTTTCCAAACATTAGAAAGACCATTTTATCCCAGCATCGGGTTTCCTTAGCGGCTATCTGCAAAATTTCTTACGCTAAATGTTTAGAGGTAACAGTTTATACTATTTTGCATTGGCAGTGCTAGTACACGAGGCAATGAGACCAAACAGTTTAAACCTAACCGTATTTGTTTTGTAATGGAGTAATTATTTTTGATCGTCTCTCGTCACTATCAGACCGGCTGTCGATATAAGCTAGTATCCACGCCATTGTACCTCATTGTTTCATCTTTCTGACGTTTGAGTCTAGTGTCCATACATCCTGGCTATGCTCTAACGGAGCCAAAATTCAGTTGTGTATCCTCACTTAATCGTAGCAACTAATATGTGTGTAGAATTAAGAACACTCGGTTTTACTCTTCCACTTCTCACAGTCGTAATTCATCAGCTTTAACAATTTTTTAATGACATTTGTAACATGCGAGCCGGCTGTTTACACGTTGACTGTCCGGCACACCTGCGGACCAATGTGGGGCAACGTGGAGACACCAGGGGACAGCGTTCTTCCGAAGCAGGGGTTCCAACAGATCCTGTAAAAGGGAACAACAAGAAAACAAGCATGAGCCAAAGGCCCAGTAAGCCATGCACACGACTTACACAAACAATAACTAAAACGGCGCCGACAACACAGCAGCACGCTCCGTTACACGATTGAAATTCAACCTGTGCGCGCTTGCTGGTTTCGACCGCACGTTACACATTTACAACATAAAGTTCCCGGTCATATGCGTTACGGTAAGTGAAGAAGGACTACCTCTTACCTTTAGACTGTGATGCTCACAGAACTTAAGGTCTACCGAATAAGATATTTGGCTAACGAGTCGAAGGGTAACCAGTTCGAGTCTTATTCAAAATATCTTATGAGTTCAAATAAAGAACAAACTGGTCATGATTTGATGGTGAGCTTCAAGGAATACCGGACTCACTGATTCCGGTCATTGTGGTCGCAACCATTGCAAATTGACTGTGTCCATTTTCATTAAAGGGGTTTTGAACAAGGTGCGTAACGATAGTATTAAACGTTCTATGCCGGACAGTATTGACAAGACTGGTGGCTAGGTGGTCACTAACAGTAAACCGATGGCTGTCTGCTTCGATTTCGTTTATACCATCTTTACCTGGTGATTATAGACAAGAATAAAACGTGCCGATGAGTGTCAGGTTGATGGTGTATACTAGAACCAATTATAACCCTTCAGTTATTCTTGATGTGCTTGTAAATCGCAAATAACACCCACAGTAGTGTGTGCACGGCTGTTGACAACTCGCAATGATGTTGCTTCAACAGCGCCGCATTCCTCTACTCAACTCTGTACAAGGCGCTCTGGACAATGCACATTCCACCAGGCTGACGACGTGTTGTTCATGTATTCACGTGCTCGCATGTACACCAGTGTCTCCAAGCAATGATGCCTGATAAAAGCAGTAAACACACCTTGCGCTCAGTAAACGTAAACGGTACTCTTAGAGCACCTGTTGAACTGTATACATCAAAGAAGACCGTTCGTCAGTGAATCCGGGAGGATGACCAAACAGTAACACGAAATCATGCACCAGCTTGGCATCCGGAACTTGTAAAGAGTGGATTTTCTAAGCACGCTTGCATTCACGGGTGCGGGTTACGTTTGCACACCACCATACACACTAGAGCAGGTATTCTACTTTGGGCCGCTAGATCTACACTTGAATCGGCGTAGATGACAGCTAGAGTCAACGATCACGTGGTACGGCGCTCATCTACACGCGGTGATTGCAAACCCAGCTTTTCCTGCATTCGCGTAGTACGATCTTCGTTGTTTTGTTGTTGGCTGTGCATTGCAAAGAGTGTGCTGAGGTTTCCGTTTGTTCACTGGATTAGCTATAAGGTTTTTTGTTTTGGTTTGCATGTTTTTAGTGATGTTTGTTATTGCTATCGTTTATGCAGTTTGTTGCGCGTAGGTGATCGCAACTGGTGTAGGTACAAAATCTCCAGCATAAATCATATGATCTCGGAGGAAGTTTGTTGTTCATAGATGAACATTGGTTCACCACAGACTTGAATTCTTTTGTGACAGCAAACCGACCTGTAAGATGGACAACTTTCAGAATTGCGTTCTGTAGGCAAACATTAAACATCATAAGGTAGGCAGTTAAGTGAATTCTTATTCCACTGAGAGGTTGTCATTTGTTTATAGTTTGTAAAATCTCCGCTTACTACTGAAAAGCATTTTTATTCAATAATGTTTTGTAGTAACCAAACGCTGACGGGAAAAAACGAGACATTGTAAGTCAACTACAAGAATGTTAGATAATGTTAACCGATCTACCAGCTGGTCAAAGACGCCGCAGTTGTTACAGTACTCACACCCACCCAAGGAGCTTCACTTAATGCATCGCGGAGGGGATTTTTACGTTGTCGGATGTGGACTTGATACCATTCTTATAAGTTATCCTTTATGATGTTGCCAAATACTGCAGAATTGGATTTAGTGATCTATATGGTTAACTAACTCTAGAATAGTCCATATACTAACCAATTACGCTAAAATGTTTCACACCGTTTTGCGCACCTGTCAGATGCAATGGAGGTAAACCATAACCGTTAAATTGGTGCCATTTGTTAAATCTCTGTATGGTACTCATTATTTCGTTACACAATCTGTGTTCACTAGTTTGGATGATCTACGACATTATTACCTCTTCAACACAATACAGCTATTATGATTTAAGTCAAAACAAAGATTACTTTAAATTTTGATGTTGAATTTTGCAAGCTGGTTGCAGTACTGATTGCAAACGAAGTTGAGCCTGTTAGTTAACTGTAATGAATTACACTCGCAAATGAGACGTTGATCATTTTGTGACAAAGTCGAATTGGTGAAATAAGAATATACCTAGATTAGGACGTTGGTGCAGTAAATCAGGTTTTTAGTCCGCTATTGTCTGATACGATTTCGTTGACTGTTTGAACTGATTAAATGTGCTTAGTGCTGTTATTGAGATGAACCTCCCTGTAGTTAAGCTGTGACTGTTGTATACAGTTGGCGGCATCAATTTCGATTTGGCTTGTTCCAGTGATCGAAACCAAAGGACACCTGAGCGTAACCATCACCACAGGTGGCTTGCGTTGTGCCACTTATAGCTTCACTCACACACTACGTATCCAGTGTAAACCCGAAGGAGTAAGACAAGGTGGCGTATGAATGAGGCTTTTGTGTCCAACTGGTCAATGTTAGTTAGTCAGTTGGCAGGCTAGTCAGAAAGTGAAACCGTTATATCTGGAAAACAAAAAAGAGAGAGAATTCAATAGTAAGATTTAAACTGGGTAGAAGAATATTGAAAATATAAAGCAAAATGTTGTCCAGTATAAGAGTACATATTATTGTACTCTAAAAAGTATGAGAAAAACGAAAATTTGAGGCTGGGAGGAAAAACAAACAAAACAATCATCATACAATGCGCCAACAAAACTGAATAAAAGAAAAGATAAAAGGCCACAGCGAAGAGCAGGTGATTCACTATGACCTGACAACTGTTGCTCATTGAACCTTCGGCCGCCCGTTTAGATCATATCTTGGCAGACTGTCCGGTTCAAAGCTAAATTTTCCTAATATCTAAAATCGGTAGTGCAACGCGACAGATTTACTTGGATAAAATCGTGGTATTTCAGTTTCCGACCATCAGGATTCCGCCTATTTTCTCTCGATTGCCCGTACGGCATCTGTTTCGGAATCCGGTCCTCGCCCATCCGAAGGACCTCGCTTAGCTGACGGAGCAGACTAAATATAAACATAGTCTCAATCCTGCTCGTTAGTACATTCTAGAAAGAATAAAGAGGGGAAATAAAAATTTAAAGTTCGACAGACAGCACGAACAAAGATGAAGAAAAGGCTGGTGTATACGTCACATAAGGGACATGTGTCTGTAGTGGGTCTATGCAAGTCTTCTCTTCTTTGTTTTACAGGCAACCACAACGTGAAATAATGGAAATATTTGGTTCCTGAATTCACGTTGTGAAGATCAGACACAAATGCAAAGTGGCCCATTCTGAGCAAGAGGAGATCAACCAATTCTAATGTATTTGGAGGTCTATATTTTTTTGTTCTTCTTATTGTTGATGATGACTAGTTGGTTGGGAGGCTTGCTGAGAGACGATCTCATCCAATTCTAATCCTGTTAGACACCACAATCACAGAGTCACTTGCACAGCCGGGACATTCATAAAATTCGTCCTCTTTTAGACTAACTTTTCTCTCTGTAAAGCTACTTGGTACCCTCTGAGAAGTGATCAGTTTTGTCATTCTGGTTGGTTACGATAAAGAACCTCACACGCAAAACCGTTCCTTGTGTCCTCCTTCAAACTGTTACGTGTCTGTACATATGGAAACAGACGCATGTTTTACACGAGTCCACCACACGGCAGTCCTACTGGTGGTGCAGCAGATTATGTGATCAGCATACCATCTGAGTGTCTGATAGGCTCCGGTCTGGTAACTACGTCTCTTGAGCGGTTTCGCATGTAGCGCATACTTTCCAACACCGCATACGAAGCGTTAGATTTTAGGAGGAACCCACATTGTACACAGTAAAAAGTATCTCTTTTGCATGTTCTTCACAAATATTTAACTTAAGACAAGGCCTCTTTGTTGTGTAAAAATACTCTCTTGTAATATGAACATCTGGCAATCGGCGTAGGGGCGGACAATCATCTTAATCTCATGTGCTGTCACCAACACAGTATCGAATCCACGACCTCTGAGTAGGTATCAGGGTAATCATTCGGACACCTACACGCTTGACCACTAGTTGTCAAACTATTTGCCCCTAGCTCACGTGTAGTATCGGCCACGTATGCGAAACCAATACATAAGTGATAATGATCAAATAACTGCACTTTTTGGTTAGTATAAATGGTACACATAAATAAGACGTCTTAATATAAAAATTATGTAAGCTGCTTGGGTACCCCGATGTTTAAATACTGCCAGTAAATTATTGTCATCATACTTCGATGATGCCTTCTCTGCTGGTAAAAACTAACAGGTTTTTAAACATTTCGTTCAATGTTTTCAGTGGTTTTAGATCACCTTTTGCTGCAGCATTGAGAAGACTTCAAGTTCCTGCTAGCTCCATAAATAAGACTACAGTAACATTTAACAAGTGTGAAGATGATAAATCCAGCAAAACTAATTTTGCTCACTCGCAAGAGTGTGAAAGTATTTTCACTACACTAATACTAATCCAGATCTTCTACTTGGTGAGGATCAGTCTAGTTAGACCTGATATACTGCCTCTCAGGTACTTCAGATATTTTTGTTATTTAATGTACCAAATTCAACATAATGGCTCCGCCTCTCAATGTGGAATTCTTATCCCGAATTCGCAGCTAAACCCTAAATGTAAAACATTGGATACCTGACTAAAGCTTCAGACGTGAAACTTCATCATAAGATTCGCAGATAGTTATTACGCCTTAGCCCATGACATCCAACGTCACTCCAAAATAGCCTGCGTTTTTCATTGTTTCTTAATTAAACTTTCGGATAAAGTGCATTGCAGTAAATTGGTCGGCATTCAAAACCTTGACACAAATCACCAGAAGGGTTTCTCCATCGCACAAGATGAGTTAATCGATCTAAAAGATAATTTTATGCATTCGACACCGTGCAACAAGTTATTTCCCTGTATTTTCCATCAACAACTTGGATAGTTTCACGCGTGTTCTAATTCAGAATGTTTGAAATGACAACATACATTGCTAGCGAAAGCAATGGTTTACCGACGTTCTGCTGTTTGCTAGCCTGGGTAATTAGGCTCGAAATCTCATAGAAATATATCACATGGTGTGCGAAGAATAGGCTTTTTGTCCAGTTTAATTTATTAACTAAACGTCTGTTTCTAGGAGTCGAGGTACTTAAAATCCGTATATTAATCTGTTCAGGTATTCTTCCGTTGTATACTGCGCTCAGTAGTGTTGATATGAGCAAAGGTCTAAGACGGGTAAGAGTATCTCGATTTCTCTATCGAAAGTGATTCAACTAATGAAGGGGAGCTTTCAAACTTGTCGAGTACTGTGCTCAGGTTATTAGAAGAGTCAGTGCTGATAAACATATCATTCAATTACCGATTGTAGTGTCTGAAATGCCTGGTAGCTAGTTGAAGCTCGGTGCATTCAAGCTTTCTTATGGAGGTGAGCGTGAATATCCAATCACGACATCCTCTATCTATCGATGAAGTAAACTACTGAATGGCAGTAACACAAAAAAAGATGCATCGAAATAGAAACTTTTCTATCTCAGCACTGCTATCATGATGTCGAGTCTTATCTCACACATTTGCTTCTAGAAGAAAATTGGATTGCTCCTACAAAAGTACAGACGTTGAGTCCAAAGAGACTGGTTGTTGTAAATTCGTGTAAATAGTTTGCAAGATCCGACCTAACAGGTTAACTAATTATGAGGGTCGCTTTGCGAATAGGTTCAATCATTTTCGGTGGACAATTGCCTGTTGACTACCCGGGTGAATTCAACACCTCAAATACTGAGCGAACTGGAAAAAAGGTTTATAGACGTGAATTCCACCACCACCTTCTGTCAAATCCCCCAGTTATTCTTATGGGTATCCGGATGTGTCTGTAGATACCGAACTGGCAGAACGCGTTTCTGTTTCTCCTAATGCGCAGATCGTG
>LUCH01003162.1:40383-55347 GCA_013368495.1 Paragonimus heterotremus | reverse complement strand
ATGCAGTGGCCAGCGGCTTCGCCAACGCTGACGATCTGATTCTCTTGGCCGAGAACCTGACGCGTCTCTTCGAAAAACTTGCGGTCGGACAGACCAACACGCAAAAGAGCAAGCTCATAGTCATCTGTGATGACCACAACTACAACGCAGTAGTTACTGTTGGTGAATCTGTTCAATTCAGCCTGGACACTACCCATTCACAAAGGGCCTGTGACACGGCGACCCATTTAGGTACCTTTCTCACCTAGAAAGATAAGGCATTCACCAATCACCGACAGCAGCTACGCACAAGGCAAGATGGAATCTCCAAAGCGTCCCTAAATGCGCATCAGCCAGTTTACTTTCTGAGACAGGATATTATCCCTAAGATGAATCACTCGCTAGTTTTGAGCCGAGCCTACGGAAATGCACCCAGAGCTTTGAACAGAACAGTCCTTTACCGTGTTCGGTAGTAGCCTCGCCATTCAGAAGAAACACCAACCAGCTACATCCACACCTTAATTCTCCTAGGTGTTTTGAGCATTCCAAATTTGTTTACCATCATTCCCATCATGCGCAAACCACGAATGTAGACACTGCTCCCCAGTCAATGTCCAGTTTTGTGGAACGTAGTCAGAGACGATTAAACTGATCCCAGAATGAGCGGCGTCAACGTCCCGGTCCGTATTCAAAATATGGTGGAGACGACCTAGAAAGAGGTTATTACAGCGTCGACTGACAGGCTCTATCATATGCTGGACGGTCGTAGTCTTCAGAAAGTGTTCCACTCTCTCCTCTCCAATCGTTTGCTGTTTAATCCGAGCCACATTTTCCCCCAGGAGCTTCATTCGTATCATCCAGCTCCGATGCGGCCTTCTGTGGACTAAGGTCTGGAATTTTTGAGGTAACCAAAATGATTACTTAGTTCTTCGTCGTCACAGCTACGGTCATCCAGAAAGCCTCGCTCAAAGTCTTCAAACCTGTTGGACCACACAAGACAAGCGTTGCACTCGACTCAGCCGTATGGTCAAGAACCTGACGAAAGGCTACGCAATGGCAAGGTGGTTCATCAAGCTTGACTTTATTGTGGTTCGTGACGACGAAGCTGCGGTACTGGACATCAATATGGTGAACGACCACCGAAGCCACGTTGCCTGGACTGATATAATTGCGAATTACAAGACCGATTCTCATAATGCCGTTGTTCAGTAAGCCCTCCATACTATGGACTATCGCATGTACTCCCATACTTTTGTGATCATCACATTTCATGGAGTCATGTTCCCCCCGTCTTGCAATGCTATTCTTTGAAGCATGCAGTCACTGATTTTTCCTACTGACTATTCTGGGTTCCCTTAAAATCTAAGATACACTTATGCGGAGAACTTGGCGTTGACTGTTGTCACTTTTCTGACGGTTGTCTCAATATGAAAGGACACTTTCTCGTCCTGATGCGTAAGCTTTGACTGTGCTATCACTCAGATACCCTGAAGAGCTTTTGGTTCTGAAGGGCCAAATTTAAACCTATAACACAGAAACTTTCGTTTGACGACCATGGAGTTATTGTTATTTGCAACTCTTGTGGAAAGACTCGCCAACTGTCTAATGTCGTGAATCATGCAAAGCCTTATATTTGTCAGTCAACTTGCTTTGAATTCTCTTTTTTGTCAGCGTTTTTTAATTGTACGATTTTTGGTGTCACCATTTGCCTTTTCTTTGAATGAAGCTGTGTAAATGGCCTCTCAAAACAAACTGCAAATGATGGTACTTGGTCGTAATAAAACATGTCTATTCGTTGCAACCTTAAGAGTGAAGGTTTGAAGGTGATCGATCTCTTCCATTACCTGTTTTGTCCAGATGGACTTTCTGTAGGTTTCAGGTGTCCAGAGACTATCGCTGGTATCTCGTTTGTTTAGTCTCACTACTCGTGATGACAGCTTGACAGTCGAGTCTTTCATTGCAAGGTAGGTTATATAAAGCCTTGGTTTGTAAAGTATATTATTACTATCGGTAACCTTGCTCTGTTCATGCGGAATTTTTTCTACAAATGTCTGTTTTTGTACGTTTGTATCTCCGTAGTAGTTCAGTTAGACGTAGTGAAGACATTCGATGTTCAACAATATGGTTCTGCGAAGTATTTCCAATACTGACTTATCCAGCTGTCCAAGCAGCATATTTATATGACTTCCTCTGCCTAAATGGTTCAGATATATTGCGTGAATTTCAACCCGACATCTTCCAGGTTGTGTCCTTTAGATACTATGTAAAGTGGTAGCCATGAATAGTCGTGCTGTCTTGTGGCTAGGCTAACCGGGAATCAACGGCATTCTTATCGTAATTCTTTGTATTTCTTTTAATTCAGTGTTATTTTTCTACACTCTTCCATTTGTTCTGAGTCCCAGTTGTGTTAACCTGTAATTTTTAGTACGGTACAGCAAGAACTATTAGGAGACGAGCTCAGATCTAACACCTACAACTTGTCCCACATCAATAAGGTATTATGCTTGTGGATTCATGTTCCTTTAACTGAAAACTCCACTATTTGTTTGTCTTTCGGCTCACATACATACTGCATACTTATCTGAGTGTACACTAAACAAAAGCATATTCTAGGACACCGTACACATACTATATATGTAACTGAGTTGCCCGAACTCCGCACTCCTTTGCTTTGTCCTAGAGAGATTCAAACAAATAAACGTCCGCCTCCAGGAAACCTTTAAGAATAATAGTGCCGAATGTAGCTGTATTACGAGAATACTGTTGATTGTGCTCAATTAAGCATGGTTGGGAATAGCGTAAGACTATAGGTTATTTACTCGACTATGCATAATTGGTGTCTTTTATCCTGTTCGTGGGTCTTCCAAATAGAAATAACAGGACAGTGGTTTAAAACATGAAAAGACCACAATTTAAATGAATCGACTGGAATATGTGGTAGTGATCAGTAAAGCCTACTAATGACGCCTGTCATCATATACATTGCAAGCTGCGCTAACTGGATTGTCCACCTAGTGAATCACGTAAATCTGACTGACGGTTAAACGAACGAGGCAGATTCGATAATAAACCTGACAGCTAAAGCTGCCAGATTGGTTTAAACGAGGATTGAACCGATCGAAGCTAGTTGTGAGTACTTGGTGTCAAGTAGCAAAATGGGTTTCTTATGTGACCCAGGTAACCATAGTCAGAAAGGCCTCTTGGTAAATTCGAACGTTAGTTGTATAGCTACGGTCCAACTGATTACCAGTATTATGTTTGTTATGTCTGCCAGAATCAGAGTTTGAAACCGTCGGACCTTTTTATGGTACACCCTTTCAAATCAGCATTTCACTGTCATCAGTTTCAAAGAAAGTTTAACTGGTAGTTGTAAACAAATTAAAACCAACTGTTTTAGAGTTTTTTTAGTTAAGCCCATGTTCACCTTACTACCCATCCTCACGATACTTTATACGACTTAACATCACATCATTCGTTGGATCAACACAGTCTAAACAATACCCAATCTCTGTCGGTTTCGGTGATGAGGGACGCATATTAGAACAAGTTAAATAAGTGTCGCACGTAGTTGCTCATTGTTTGTGATATTCTAACCTCTTTTCAACTTACTTCTCCTGTGATCATTTTTGTAATCATTACTCAGCTAATAGGCTCACAAGAAAACAGCGCGCACATACGTCGTGTTAGTTTTACCTCATGGATTGATTGATAGTCCAGTGTAGGTAAGGACCCGTACACTGACACGTAGGTGTGCCATGTAGACCTACAGGTTAAAATCTAAAGTATTCACACAACAATCTTCTTGTCTATGAAGATTCATAGGAAGTTCAGAACGTCTTAGGCAGATTTGTTGCTTCCGCTGGACAGTTCGGCACGGCTCGCAATTTTTAATTACAAAGTATGGTTGCAAGGCCCGCATGACTCTGCAGTATCTTGATGAATGCAAACAATGTAGACAAAGCGAGTATCATCAGATCAAGCGTAATGTATATTCAAGTCATCCTCATGTTTAACATTTCAAACAGCGAGTCATTTGAATTATCACCGCGGAAGCCGTACGATAGAGGTCTTTTTGGTAAACACTTTGAAAAGTACGGTCTCCATATACTTTCGATCATATTTACTTGTGTCCTTTGGAACAGTGTTCCAAAATGCATCAACTTTTCAGGGTCAATGCACGAATCCCTCAGTCATACATGTGAACTGGATTAAATTGCCCCGATAAAACAGTTTATTCGTGACAGGCCTGACGACTAAATCGGAATACGTTTAAATATCCTTAGGTCCAACGACGTTTTGTTGAGCATTAGAAGCACCGTAAACGAGGTTGGGAGACAAGTGTTTCTTCATTCACGATATTCCTCCTATCATGACCACTGACAACTATTCCACTGTAATTCGTGACTTACGTTAGCGAGATAGCCGGTAGCACTGCTTTTGCATATCTTAAAGTAACGAATATAGCCAGACTACCTATGTCTGTCCACCTGAAATCTCTTTCGGCACCCATAATTTCACGTGTTACCATGTGATGCAAAACATTACTAAACTAACGCTTACTTATTTCGCCTACCATTTGCCACCAGTTTCTGGACATTATCGTGTACACCATGGACAGCTATGATCTTTGTGAGTTTCAAAGTACTCCAAAGTTGCCGTCCACCCAGCCAAATTTTAAAATCTCTACTTGTGTATTTGCGTTTGTTTAAGACTCCTCAAACAACACTACGAGATGGGGCCGTCGTCTTGACTGAAGGCTGCATCGTGGGCACAAACATAGTCGAAGTTAATGGGTTGCCTAGAACGAAAAGTTGCAGAAACCTAAATCAATGAATGCAGACCTATAAGAAGACCGCTCTGTTGTAATCATTGTTAAATGTATATCTACTCACGTTGCATCTCTTCTAAACAAAATGGGGACGTTTTCAGAAGGTATGAAATGAATTAAGACCGTCGATTTTAGGTAGCTCACAGATCTGGTGTGAGACAACTGCTAAAAGCAAGGATATAGATACATGTATGACCTTGATTCACTAGGGTTTCTCGTCTGCAAAAGGCAAACGGCTATCTCTTTATACTGATAGCTAGCCAAAAACATATGTACTACGTGATATGGTTCTTTCAGGTACCCATGAAAATGTACAGCACCTTATGCATTACAACCAGTCATCCATTCGTCTGAGTGGTGGAAACCACTGTCCCCCGACAGTCTGGTTGATCAGTAGTCACTTATCAGTGGCACAATCTCAATGCTGATCGGTGGCAACGGTGGATTCCAGCGTGAATTGTTTGAGAAATTCTGCCAGGACAGTCGATCCTCTAGATCACTTGATGGATTCCTTATGAGATAGTAGAACAGGTGGGTAACAAGGTCCAAGTGTGAACTTTCCAAGCTACCGGAATGTCTACGTAGCTCAGCTGATAAAGCGCTTGCGACAATTGCGCACACTGTTTTTGTCATTGATTTGAATTCGAGCGAGTTCCAGAGTTTTCGCAGTTTGATCTCCTCTGAATTGACTAACCTACCAAACTACTTATTGACACTACTCGCTTACTGTGTAACATCATGCACTAGCTGACCTTTGGCAGATTATCACAAAATCTACTAGTGTGTTACTTGGATTAGATGCTAATGAGGTTAACGTTCAACATAGATGAATTAGTTTCAGCTTCTATGATGCTGTTGAAAATGTTCATTTAACCAAAAATGTCAAAGAATTTACACAATGGAAGATCCTGAGGAAAACCGTTCGAGCTAGATTACCTTCTAACTTATAGAAGTCACATGAGTAGTGAACCAAAAACCAAAAACCCTACTGATCATGGTGAACACGAAATCACTATATGTGAGTTTAAAGATTAGTGCAGGTGTGATATCCTGTTTTCAATATTGTGACGAACTTTTGCAAAATGAATTGAATAACGTTAGCCCGAAAGCTGGTTGATATCCGTAAGCCCAATGGCATGACCTATCTGTCACTCGCTAGTTGCTGACAACGCATTGTGGATACGATTACCATAGTCGTCAACAGGTGTGTTCCAAATAGTTAACCTAACCGACTCAGATGTTGCATAATGGATTTACAGAAGATGCTAAAATCAGCTTGAAAAATGCAAAAGCTCAAGAGAACTGACAAAACCCGCGATGAGTACTTCTCAGTTGCTAACAAGATAGCAACAGTTATACAAAACAAGAGAAGTCTGAACCAGTTGAATCTGACCAAAACATGAAGTGCCGATATGCATTTTTGCAACAGTAAAGCACCTTCCAGCGCCTAAATTGTCCGATACCCTTACACCTCGGCCACACAGATCACATGGCCACCTTGAATATGGATGTTATCAAAGATCTCTGTAACCATTTTAGGGCGTCCATTCCTTTCCACCGGGAAACCGCCTCCATTCTTGAGAAAAAACGAGTGACTCTCCTAATTAGCGGACCTGTTCAGAGCGGCCCAGAGGTGACCTTGGCTAGTTTTTACGCGTCCGACTTTTTATTCCACTGTGCCCATTAGTGACCTTAACTATTTTTTTCTGTAAATGTCCTTCTCTTTTTATGATTCGGGAATGTTCTTGTGGCCACTGTGCACCATATAAGTACTTTGTCTTTGTCGCCTTGGTCGCACACGTTTTGGAGCAGAACAAATCTGTCATTTTTTGCGCACGTCTTTTGGCTTGCCTTGGAAGCAAAATCACGGGACGGTTACGGTACTTTTCGGGACCGAGATTTTCGCGTTAATTATTGCCGAGAAGAGAGGTCGAATTTCGCCAAGTGCATTACGATTTCAAAGACGAGTCAGCGTGTCGCTTAGGGGTGGTTTACAACAAACCACCGCCCAGGTGTGTTCGCTGCCAGCTTCACAGGTTTGGAACCTACATCTTTTCCTCAAAACGATTACGTTTATACTACACACAGTACTTCCCAAAGACTGGTAATACTCTGTAAACTTCAAGCCTCTCTAGCACTTAGAATAGTGTGTTAAGGAGCTATTGATGTCCCTGTGTGGATAATCTACTCAGTCTGTCTCAGAAGTCAAGCTCCCCGAAACCGGACAAGTATACACCGCTTCATTCACTTTTAAGGGATAGGTGTAAAAACAACTCGTTGAATACAGCATAGTAGCATCAATCTTGACTGACTTAAAGGTCACAGAAGTCTTGTTTGAGGACTGGTTATTCGAATAGTTAATTCGATTTGGACTACCGTCTGAAAATCGAAACTGACTACATAATCGATTTTTATGCGTTAATACTTTACATGCTTCTTGACTAATAATGAAAAAATGTATCTAAACAAGACAAGCTAGTTGATGCTGTCTTCTCAGATTCTAAGGTTTCCAACCAATTGCACCATCTAACACGACGATTAAGTTCCAAAATAATGGTATAGCTATGTGTCCATCGAATACCATCCAGATAACCATTTTTATGTCAATATCTACTGTACATTTTCCAACTGGTGGTTTGCGACCAACGGACTATTCTACTGAAGTATCAACGTGTTGGTCGTTCACTTTCCGCAGCGAGAAATTTGACGTGCAGGACCGGTCCAGAGACAAGCTGACTCGTCCAACTTCACGATTGCAGCTTCTCCCAAAACACATCTCAATCAACATCAGATCCTGTGACTTCATGAGCGCTACCTAGTATTGATACCACAGCGGAGCAAACCATGCATATCTCTGAGTCAGCTTGTGCAATCACTGCGATCACTAGCGCTAAACCTACGCTATGTGCTTTATCTCACTGTCATCGACGTTACTGACAATGCTTGTCTAGGACTGGATTTGGTAGACAATACGTATTGTTCCTACGCGTTCTGATGCATTGTTTTGATTATTTTTACTTATGCCCGTTTAACACACAGGATTTTTCACGTTAGCCACAGTTCAATTTTCTACGATGCGGTCCATCACCTTTACTGTGTATTCGGGGAAACCTAATCTACACCATTGTGACATAAAAAGTCGTTTTGTTGAAAATACTGGTGAATTGCAAAACTCTTTCAAACCCAGAAGGCCGTTTAAAAATTTCATTCGTCCAACTTTCATCTCGAGTGAGTGGCGTATTTCTTTCAGGTTGCGTACTTCCTCCATGCCTGCCCATATTTCAGATATACTGAAATGTCTGGATATGTTCAGTGAGCTTCTGAATACCCCGCCAGAAAACTGCTCAACGAAAGTCCCTCAAACTTCAGTCTTTTAGCCTGCAACAGATGTTTTATACTTATCGCCTTTGTAAACCTCAACCTTTGCACCTTTCAGCTTTTTCACACTGTTAAAGATTACAGCCTTAGTAGAAAGTACAGCCATGCTACTTATGTCGGTTCCTTGTCAACATCAAAGTGGCATACACCAGCCACATCGTGGCGGAATCCACCAGTTAGCAAACAGACTAGAGAAAATCCCGCCTGCCCGCATCTCTGAGCCCAGTATATGCATCATCATCAACATCATGGACAGCAGTACATCAGTGGTTCACATTGATGCTTAGCTGCCACACAACCACGAAGAAGAAGAAACAAACTCTGTTTAGGAAGAGAGAGAAAAAGGGAGAGGGACCTAACCACTAAAAATAGCTACGTCTATATTCAAACTTACAACATCAAGGCGTTTACACCTTGCAAACACGCAGCCGAGCTGCAAGTAAAAATAAGGCGTCATCAGCAAGACAGCTTCCTTATATCCTCCACTGCCCCGTGTCATTAAGTACACACACTTCACAAACAACTCGGCCAAACAACGACGACATTCACGCCACTGAGCTCGGTTAGTCGCCATCTAACTTAATGTCTCAAGCCACCGACTCTATGAGTCGCGACGGTCCCAGCCTGGGAGATAAACCCCACCTACAATGGCCAGCCCCTTGATGAACCACTTCAATTCTCCACACCTGGTCAACATTTGTCCACCTCGCACCTTACGCCAGTTGGCCGCAGCATCAACAAAGTGTGTTTAGTACGGCAGATGACTAGGTGATATCCTCAATACATGGTCTAACCATCTGAGTTTGTGCAGGTGTAAGGATTGAATAAAATAATTTGATTGACAATCACTACCAAATACCCACTTCCTAACCTCTTCGTTGCTCACTCGTTAGTGTTACCCGACATCAGCGATCGTACGCAGACATCGGTGATCAAATACCGGAAGACGGTTCACGTCTTCTACCCTGAGTGGTTATGATTCGCTGCCATGGACAAACACAGCCTTCACTGTTGCCTTATATACGCGACTTTTCAGCTTCAGAGAGACAGCGATCTCCTAGATTAGCGGACACTGCCCTAGCCTTGAAAATACGCTGTTATATTTCATCTTCTAAACTTTCAACGTCGCGGCTGATGCAGTTTCCCAGATATACAAACTGGTCAACAACCTCCATTGTTATCATTATCTGACATTAAATCTACGCAATCACATCACACTTGCAGAAGCACTCAACATATTCATACTTATTATACCTCGGCATCCTAAACTGTTAATCGACGGGGGTCGAGCACATACCAACCTGTCCTCCAAATACCAAATGTATCAATATTATCCATTCGGAATTAAAAATTCCTTGCTGTTTTTATACCATTATTACACCAAAACCTGGTATATAATGGGCAACATGACAGACAGTAGAAGTTGTGAAGCGAGTTAAACGTTTTAATCTCCCGACTACGGCAACCGATTCTCATGCAGCAGCACCAAATGAGTGGTAGTGCACCTCTGTCATTTCGAACACATTGAGTACCCTCTTAGAGACAAATAACTAGGCCCCACTACTCGTGAACGGGACCTAAGGACAACTGTTTGAAATGGCCTTGCCCAGTCCCCTAACTGTGTCAACAGTCTGAAAGGTGAATTCGGTGCGTGGGTTATTCACTAGACTGTAAGAGACCTTTAGTTCTGACAGCTTTGTAACTGAGTTTAATTCGTCTGGAACCCCCATCTCGAAGTGTATATTCCATTTTGTCATTCGTACTTCGTGAAAGGTATTCGTCTTAGTGGGAAGTTATAAAAAGGTACAATGAAACAGATTTTCACAATTGGTCTGCTACATTCCCCAGACAAACTGCGTTAACCGGGACAGCTCTCAATGTATTATTGACTGGCCAAAGAAGAATTAATCTTAGCACATAAAATCCCCAATCAGTCCCATTAGATGAAGTAATATGTGCTTTTGCCTAGTCCAGGCAATAATCTAAAAAGTAAGTCAATGGAGTTACCGCATCAGGTGTTGTCGTTTGACTTGGAGAGATTTTGCTTTCGACTTTCAAGCTTATCCATCCTTGAACAAATTACTGAAATCTAAATCGGCAGAATCACTAGTATGTGAATTCAGGTACTGACTTGATGTGGACAATTAAAACATCAGGTTGTGTCTTCAGACAGCTTGACCACCAGAATCAATCAGGGTGATGGTTGATTGCTACTCTTAAGCCTCATTTGTCTACAGCATGATGAAATACGCTGGTAACGTGCATGGCAAACTGGGGTTGGATCCTTCTCCCGTTCGTTTTTACCTAACTTCTTTTTACTCACTATTATATTATTGCTGACTTTCGAAGGTACAATCATCTATCAACTTTTTCTTCTAAGCTGGTCAGTGTGTGGTGAGATGTACATGAACGCTGTCAGCTTCTTGTAGTCTGTAAGTGTGCTATGAAGCTCAAGCGTTCCTCATGCAATCAGTGCTGAGTTGCAAAACAATTAATGCCAGTTCGAGTCTCTGTCGCATTAGTTAAACCTGATGATTCCAAGATGCGGGGAAACCGGAGGTGGAATGCTGACTAGAATGTGAGAATTCTAGATATCTTTTAAGTGTGACAGACTATCAAGCAATTTGTTAAGTGCTGTCGGTTGTGTATTCGCACACATTCCAAGAGTTTGCAATCAAATGGGGAGTAAATTACGGTTGGTATGTCAAGGACAATCACGAAAATGTTTGCGCACGTATGCACACACGCACAAACAGAATGCCCGCGCTCATCACGCTGATCACGGACAGCGGGACTCTGGATCATTATGACGGAACGTCACGACCATCATGTATTTTGGTTTTCGCCCACTGTTCACTCCTTTTGGATGGTTTAAGGCAAACAATCTCGAGAACACTTTGTTTGCGACGAATAAATAGTCAACAACAACAAAATACCTTTGCTACAATCTTCACACTGGTTCATTTATTCTAGCACATTTCCGACTAACACGACCCTTGCGGTGGCTCATCTTCTACCCACTCTCCTTATCTCTATAGGAGACTTCCATCCCAACCCCATCCACATCGCGCACACCTGCAACAAAGCCGAACATTTAGGATTCCGAGTTGGTGACCGAGGTTGTAGTAAAGGTGTGTTTCTAATCGAGGGCAAAATCCATTAGTCCCACTCAATCGTTCCATCAGAAAATGCAAATGTTCTCCTTTGTTGCCTCATCCTAAACACAGGCCAAATTCAATCACGTCACGTCACAATCTTGTCAACCACAAATGGTGTCCTGATTCAATGTAGCGTCCATCATTCGATCTTTCACCTGTAGGCCAGACTCAGGGGCTGCACACCTGCACGGACTCGCCGTTGGGATGAGTGATGCATGTAGTAGATGATGCAACGGATGTGACCACATTTACATGTTACCATGGTAGAGCAAGCAATTCGGTATTAGGTAGGCAATGCCGTCGAACAGACTGGCTTTGCCCTCAGAATTGTCCGACCGAACGGTGGACGAAGGTTTATGACGTAGGCCTCAATAAAATGAGAATTTGAAATCCTGTCCAACGAATTCCCGTGTCACATCTACAGAAAACGGATAGAAAGATAAGATAACGGAGTAAGTTTGAATGAATTCATTGTCCGCTACCTGTTTATATCAGTGACAGACCTTAGTTGATTCGATGCCAACCCCAAGCCACAACATACGCTTGTTCAATCTCTGTGACCAACCTAAGTTTGGTCATCAAATAGAGCCATCTAGTTTGATATAAACTCGATGGCCGTCCTGTAACAAAGGTTTCCAATGAACACGAAATTTCGTTTATTGATCGGAATGTGATGAAAGTACTTTTTGCATCCATTCCTAATGCCTGAAAAGAGTATTAACATTTGTTTCTCTACGGTCTTTTGTTTGGTGTTAACCAGAAACTCGAGTATACAGTGTTCCTACACATGATGGTCTTAGTAATAAACATCTCAGCCTGTCTGGTCACGTGAGTGGCGTTAGAATGTCGAGTGTTTATTGATTATTGTTTATACGTATCACAGCTACCGGACGTTAGGGTTACAGTCACATCCACCCCCATTTTTTCTTGAGACGAACTTCAGTTATAATGGACGATTGCATGCACCGGAAATGGCCGGATTGTAAAATGTTCGACTGCTGACCAAAGGTGTAAGTCATCGTATGGAAATCAAGGTTGAGAACAGTAGACGACCTCCACCCTGACCAGGAACCCACCATGCAAGCCTGTAATCGTGTATGCAGCCAGTAATATAAACAACAGGCATACACGGCAAATGACATAACTTAATTGTACACACCTCTTCAGTACACTTATCCCTTTGTGGAGGAACCTCACAGAATCCGTTCATATGTGAAAAATGAGGATAGACACGGTGACCCCATTTCACACTTCCGTGTTTATCAGTATTTAACGGTGCGGTTTTAAAACTTACCGTCTTCGTCATCCAAATGGTACATGCTGCCTTCTATTCCGACCCCGATCCTCGAACAATGACCCTCACAGATGAATTCCAGGAGGGCGGCTATCTGCTGTATGAAATGTGCATTGTGCACACACCCTTAATCCCACAGATGACTATGCTATTAATATGTTTATGCTTTACATCTTGGCTGTCTGCACACGTGCATATGCATATGATGCACGTATTCGGCGAGTCAGACGTCGACCTTTGAACACAAACCGCACAACCGTCCACACCGCCACCCACAGTAGCACGGTTGTCATTGGTTCCACTATTACTAATAGTAGTGTGTTGTGTTATTGTTGATGTCACCATCCTTGTCAGTGACGAAAATTAAGACTATAGGGGTTAGTATGGAATTCTTGTCATTCTACACAGATACACAAGCACAAACGGACAAACTAAGATGTAATTCATCAACACACTCAACCGTCGAAGATTCGTCTATGTGGCTTTTTCGCATAAACCTGGTGTTGATGACGTCGAGGATAGACGATGACCAACCTGTCGTCCCTAAATCCTTCGGTCACTTCCTGTCTGACCGACCCCCCCCCCAATCAAGCTCGCGCACGACAGGTTGCCCGAAGTCAGATACGTGAGATTTAACAACCAAACAAATGCACACCTTGTATATCTATAAGCACATTCCCAAATTAATTCAATGCACTGAAAATTATAATGTGTTGTTTAGACGACAAAGATTCTACGGGTTACATTCCTCCCAGAAAGAACATGTGAGTATGTAGGCGTGTGTAAACATAAACTCGAACTTTGATAGTTGACGATTAATGACTGTTCGTAGTTGAGTACGCTGTTGGACTGGTCATTATTTGCTCTCAAGAGGCATTGTTGAAGTCAAGTTTCTGGATCTTCAAAAAAAGTGTTAACATGTTTGCTCATTTTACTGTACACGAAAAAATCCAGCTGGAATTGGTGTATCGTCCGAAGTATGGAAATCCTCTCCTTTCTTCCGAGAAACGTTACATTCTATCGACTTCATTGCGCATCCGTTGGAGTAGTCAGCTGGAGGCGAGCAAAACAAGTGATTTAGTCGGATTATCGTTGGAAGTTCTTGAAAGGTTTATCAGCTACATATATCAGCTATAACAACCGTAGTCCCAAATGAAAGGATTCCTGGAATTTAGACTATTGCCACTATTTCTCCAGTATTTTCCGGTATTTTCTCCACAACTACAAATCAAAATTTCAGCCTATTTTTTGCATATCCGTTACTGCAGTAATCAATATTCCTATGTCGAACGTACGCGTCTGAAAGTCTGTGTACAAATCTAAATTTTTTCAGCTCACATGATGTAGTTTCTGTGTCTATCCTCATGCCCTTCGACTTTCATCCTCTGCATCGTCCCAATTCTCAAGAAGCACCAGCTTACAAGATATGGGTTAGCTTGGCTATGACCAACTAACAGTTGTCGAAACATTAACACTAACCACCAAGTTGCTGATTTGCATGACTCAACGTGAGAGGTACAGAATATGAGTACTGTCCCAATAAAGCGTTATTCGGTGTACGCCTGAGCATGTGGTTATCGAGACGCGGTGCACAATGAAGCTTTCGTTGAACTAGAACTTCTCTACATCCTCACTTAGGGCACTTGTCTCAGCTGTGTTTTGTCCGCAAATGCATCGCATCCACCCTCTCTACCGAACCCTTTCCTTTTTAATTGAAGGGTATAACTCTGTACATAGTTAAATATAATTTTGTTTCAGGAAGACGAAGATGAATGGCTGTGTTGTTAGTCTTCAAAATTAGTAGTTTCGTCCTAGTTCCTAGGATGTGGATCATTCTCTTCTCCGACTACTTTTGATCGAACATATCTGATGGGCGAATTCCGTCGGACCTAACATAAAGTCAGTAACTTAGAGTGCAGCATGGTTGCTTCATGAACGTGTGGTGGGGCTTCAAATACCGGCGCCGCTGACGAGCTCCAACAAGAGAGAAACACGAATCCAGTGCCTGTTTTCGAAGGGGGCAATCGTCTGCAAGGGCTGTGTAGTTTGTACTAATGCCAGTTATTTATTCAGTTGGCCGAGTTTCTTCCAGCGTGATTATATATATATATATATATATATATATGCAGTGATCACTATAGTCTGTCGCAAGTGAAATCAGTTACAAAAACGACTTCTGACCAATGTTGTCCCCCACGTTCAGGTTCAAGTATTGTCATATTGATGAGACTAGGGTTACACCTCGTTAACTATGGTCTAATAGTCTGATAGTCTAATAAACCAAATCCCCTACCACTCACCAATAATCAAATATCGCTCAACAAGTC
>LUCH01003162.1:24820-38720 GCA_013368495.1 Paragonimus heterotremus | reverse complement strand
AGTTCACTTTCTAACGTATCCGGTGAACAAATTTTGTATGCTCTATCAGTCAGGCAACGCACAAGATTTCTCTTCTGTAATAAGTCTGATCGATATCACGATCTAACTCTATTAATTCCTTATATAATTGTACCGGCCTGAAGATGAATTATCGAAAACATATGTTCGCCTATATGTCTTTATTCTCATTACCGTAATGGGCGTATTTTGCAGTACCAAGTTGTAAACTGATTATGTAGATATAATGTTCGACATGAGATTATAGGTGTTGTTGACCGGTTTGTGTACTTAGGAAGTGGCATCAGAGGTGGCGGGGATAAATTTACAACAGCTTGGGTTAAATGCTGGGGTTGTATTCTATGATATAGGACATCACTGGTGACAAGAAGGTATTGCTCTAAAACTTAAACTCACCACATAGAAGGTGGCTGTGATGATGCGAACCTTGAGCAGTTAGAGTAAAATACGCCGATCGTCCTTAAGTAATTGGCTATCGCTGTCTACGTTCAGTCGCTCACATCAGATAATACCAATGGCAAAGCAGCGATGAGGCTTTTGATGTGGGTACTCAGCATTCAGTGCCAGGCGAGTTCCGCTTTTCAGTCAATAATTGTGTGTATACTTAGATGGTTACGCTATATACTAAGGACGTCAGCTATTCGTCTTCCACACTGAGCACATTTTGTTAATGTTGTGGCCAACTGACGTATGGCGCCATATGGGCAAACTATGGCCCAAGGTAATGAAATAAGGTCATCCACGAGGGTGTAGGCCGCCATGCATAGGGTTCGTCTCCCGAACCGGAACCACTGCAATACACGAAGTTAGCGTTTGGAAACTTTATGTGACTTGGGTGGCTGGTCGGGCTCAGCGGTGTGAACATTGTGGTTGTTTGGTCGAGTTGTCTGTGAAGTAAGTGCGTTTAATGACGCGCGGCAATGAAAGCTATTATGCCGGTTACGTTTTAATTTCGATTATAGCTCGGTTATTTGGTTGTGCGGTGTAAGCACCTTAATGTTGAAAGTTTGGGAGGATAAATTCCTTCTCATTTTTATCCCCTTGTTCGTGTTTACTCTTTTCTTCGCAGTTACTTGGCAGTTATTCAAAAGCGCGAACCATTGTTATTTTTTCTGTTTACATTGCTGTTGACTACTTGAATTTCATCACAATCAAAATATCCCCAGGACTACCGACCGATCACATGTGCTCAGTCGTAACAAGAGTAAGCAAATCATGCAGTACTCACCTCAGTGGATGTGTCCCAATAATCAGTCAGTATGAAAATCTGTTTACTCATTTCAAGTTGTTAAGTTATATGCTAAACATTTTACAGTCCGGTGGTAACCAACTCTGTGGTTCGTCGACAATACTGAATTCTAATACATTATGGAAGTGACTAAACGAAAATAGTTAAACTAAATTCTAACACAAATGTTTACAACTGGAAGCGAGTGAGTAATTAACATCATTTGCAGGTATTCACATTGATTCATTAACTGGTCACACAAATTACACGGTTGGTTGCGGCCGAAACGAAGGTAAATCTTTGCTTAGACAGACCTAATGATGCACGAGTTCAAAGCCCACGATAACCCGTTGAGAGTGATGATAATGAACTTCGGTGCACCCTAGGCTAGTCCACTGTCTCCTAGCTCGTGACGTACAAGTGGAACGCGTAGTTGTTCAACTGACAGAACTCCGTAGGCCAGGTGTTCGATCGTGAACAGATAATCCCTGGACGCGTTGTCAGCCATAGTTCACGTAATTGCGTGTTACTGTCTATAGACCAAGACATTTACGGATTAAGTTTGACAGACTGACCGGGAGCGTTAGCAACACAACCGAGAAGATGATAATCATTGCGTGTTTCCTTGCGTAACAGAAGGACGGTCATGTTTACCTTCAATGTTCATTTGCCTTAGTTTCTATTGGCATTCAGATGCTTCAGTTGGGTTCAGGCTGCTTAGAGTCTCATAATGGTTTGACCTCTGCGTGATTAAATCTTACCAGTTAAATCAACTACCCAATTGGCCTTCGTTTTCTTATATTGCTAGAAGACACACATTACACATAGGTAATAGTTTGGTAATATTTGCTTTATTTTTACGTCGTTAAAATTATTTTATGTCTCGTCACACCAGTTTGAGCGAAGCTCTCCTCTGTTTACAAATGGCTTGGTAACAGTATTTCTAGTGGGTTTACTCATGTCGCATTTTGCAGTTGGAGAATGTAACCGGTTCTTAGACCGTTCGTGTGTGTTATTCTTTGTCTTTCTTGGTGCCGAACTTCCGTAACGTCATTAACTTAGACCATAAGAAATTGGGGATAGATTTCTTACTATTTCTATTTCTATGAGCCGATTCATTTCTCACCAATATATCAATATGAACAACATCCAAGTGTGGTTGGGAATTTGGTTGATTTGAATTGAATATCACTAGCGACTAGGAATCTTTCCCCCTATTGAGACGATTGCACACGAGTAGTAGTCATAAGTGAATGTGACTGAGCGTTCTGACAAGATAATTAATTCGGACAGACTGTAAAGCCATCTTAAAAAGGTTGAAGCCCACGTCCGGTGCTTCTTTTCAAAATGAGCTGTATGAAGAACCTCACTGAATAAAAGGTGCTATAAATAGTGTTCTACTACTACACTATAAATAGGTTCGATTCGGGGAATTAGTTGGGCAATTAATTACACTTCACTATCTGTTCTGATATGTACCACAGGTGATGTGCATGAGCAGTTTGTAGGCTATGAGCTTGAGGTTGATATTTTGTTAAGTCTCGCTGAATGTTGCACTCAACCACCAAGGAATTGATCACCTTCTCTAGGGAACGAAAGTGACAGGAATAAGTGAAATTACACCAGGCTGTTCAGGTGAATTTTGCTTCCGTTTTTGTGCGTCGGGGTGAACTACGCTTATCGTGAAGTAAATAGAATGAATTCTGGTTGATCCAATTGTTGTATGATCCATGGTTATCGGATATGTCGACAAACATTCATGTCAGTTTGTTTACTACCCTACACTTCTGTGGTTTACGGTAGTGCACCAGTTTGGGGTAGGCAGTGTGCTAGTTACGAACTACTATGGAGGTACCATTTGAGTAACTTGAGTATTGTGAGAAGTTTAGGTAATTTCCGCCTGTTCTGCGGCCTGGTTCGCTCATGTATTAGCTGGTATCTAATTCGGACAGAGGCAATGCATTCATGTCTGCTATCCCTACTCAAGAATGTTTCATGGTCTACTACACGGATTTATTCGGTTGGGTATCAACCGAACTGAGGAGTTGTTACCGAACGGTTAGCTGTAGAGTTCGTGTGGTGATATTTATCGATACTCTCTATCGTCTCTTAAGACGTGTCTGGTGAGAATAAAAAGCTGAAGATGAAAACCACTCTGTTGAAATTCAATTCAGTGGGTGGACCCTAAGGTTGTCACATGCAAGTAGCTTTTCTAATACATGAACACAAGCATCCTTCAGATTCCGTAGACAGATTAGGACACGCAAGCTGTCCGAAATCGATAGACGTGACATCTCTATCCAAAGAGCTTGTGTGACAACGTCAGATTTCATAATTTAATTGATAGAATTCCAGTGTGCCGATATAAGGTGAATGAGTCTTGACGGAAGCCTGTTGATTCTGTCGGAAACAGGTCATCAAGCCAATAAATCGGAAACACGCAAGCTACGCTAATAAAGCAGACAGTCCAACGAATCTGATAGAGGTAAATGAAAAAGCACTCACATCTTGCCTCGGTCTTTACGTTCACACAAGCATTTCAGTTTGTTGATTTTGAAAGTAAGCACCATTCTCAAGTTCTCCTTTCGTTGGACCTCGTCAACAGTGTGTAACCCTGTCACGTTCGGGAATTGACTTCTGGTCATTGTTATCATATGTTGACCATACTAGCCACTACGCCTCTGATTTCTCATTGAGCACAACCGAATCATTACTTCCGCGAATTCAGCCGTATTCACCTGTGAGCAATTCTCAGAAAACAGACATCAATACATTGTTCAAGAAGTTCAAGCAGTTCTGTAACCTCAAAATGACCGCGAAATCCAAGTCACTGTGTCGTTGATTGAATTAACAAGTACAGTTACCTCACGTGCTCTCGGGCGACCAGGCAATCTGATCACTGCACCCAGATGAATGTGGCTGAACGTGGAAATATGATAACTTTGTAGTACTTAGTGTGTAGTCACCGGCGTAATGATCAATGCAGTTGTCTCATTGGAACGTGGACCAGAGTAAATCTTCCGTTCGGAGAGCTCCAGTGAAATGGAAACCCGAGACTAGCACATTGTTTTTGAAATAGACCAGTGGAGGGAGATCAACCTGAAGTTAATAACTGTAACCAAGGACGAGCGACGTTCCTCTCACAATAGTTTCGTGACTCTGGATATCAAAAATGTGACCACTATGGTCCTTGTACAGAGGGACCGAAGTAATCTGACATTTGGAAACAATCGAGGTGAAGCCGTTTAGTCACCTGTGCAGTCGTCCTATAAAAGTCGTCACACAGTTGTCATTAACCAGGTTCCATATTGCTAGCCAGAGACCTGACTTAAACAAAATGACGTGAATTGACTCCACCCAAATATGTTCCCCCAGTGTCAGCCTTCTGGCTGGCACGGCTGTCTGTTGCTTCGTGAGACGCACCACACTGATCTACGACACTAACTTAGAAAAAAAATTTCCCAAAAAATTTAACTACACTGCTTCCTAACATGGTACAGAAGTTGCACACATTTGGGCGAGGGGGAAACGTACGTTTGTTTGAGTAGGTCATGACCAGATTACCTTTACACGTAGGTGGCTGCGTCTACATCGTTGTTTTCCATCTCGACAAGGACAATATTTCTAGATGTCACGCTAACAGACGTTTTTAATCAATGTTGCGAATATTTCCCATTATATTTTAGCTCTCTTTATCGCTCATTAAAAAAATGAAGACGAAAACTGCTAAGTAAAATGCGTAGATAAATGTGCATGAGAGGTACCACTTGTCTGAAAATAGACCTTAAACTGCTTGCGTAAAGTTGTTATATCCGTCAGCCGTTTGCTGGCTAGTTACAGTTACCTACAGTACTCAAGAACATGGTCTTCGTCATTCGTGAAGACATCACTGTCTGACTGTTTCATGGCTTTAGTCGAACGTTGATGCTTTCAGTGACTACATCAGATGCAGACTTTCAGCCAACATATGGAGTACGTGGCATTAGGAACGTAGATCGGATGAGTTACAGGTCGAATATGTGAACTACTCCAGGATAATCACTTTGAACGGCCGCTTGGTTCGCACGATCACAGTGTTTGTTACGGACTAACTGAATGGAAAATGATTATCAGGGATTGCATGACTGTTCCCATCCTCACCACAAATGGACCAACGTTTCGACCCGGAGCAGGCCTTCCCCATTCTTGCTGACAACTCCTCAATATAGCTGTATATCAACCAGTAAGTGATACCTGAACAGGCAAACCGGTCACAAATACAAACGGGTTGTTTGGGATTTAAAAATAGGGTCGATGTTGAAAGACCTCACTTGTGGTTAAATAAAGAATAGCTTGAAAATGATAGTAAATGGAATAGAATAAGATTTAAACGTAGACTTCATCAAACCAATAAACAGATGAATATTACAAACCGGAACCATCCAGGATGCGGTACAGTGAATGATATATTGATCAATTCACTTAACATGCCTTTTCATCGTCTGTGATTCAACTAGCCCAGTCAAGTGATTTGTACGCGGTCACGTCGTTCACATGAACATATACATAGAAGTAAAATAGGGCACGAAAACATGATCAGTGTACGGCTATCACTCACCGAGCCCATTTGTGTTCTGCCTAAATCATACATCGATCAAACTAGTCAATTGAATGCCTAGCTAGAAAAAATGGTCTCATGCTGCCCGTTTCCAACCTATTATCGTCACAAAATGGTTTGTAGTGTTCTTGCCCGTTCTCTAATACACGCGTCGTTTTTCTTGGAAAGATTTATGACTAGTCGAACTTTTCAGAATCGCTGTAACGAAGACTTGAGCATCATCGCATACCAAAAAACATTAGGAAAATTTGGAGGTTACCAGAAGTGTTGCGTCTTCAACTCATTAAGGTATGGGAACTAACTAGCGGTTGGAATGGAACTCGAATATGTCTGGCTCCGAGGATTATATACAACCAGGTTCATTCACTATCAACAGAGCCATAAGCCTGAAACTCTAAAAGATCATGTGGTCGTTGAAACGAGTGTTTGCGATTCATCAGACAGTGAACATAGATTCTTCGTCAATAAAATCTGAACGAAACCAAAGATCATGGTACAAAAGCATCGTTTCTGTTACCATTGCTGTGTTATCAGCATAATCCTTCAAGCTGATTTCAGTCAACAGACGCAGCAAGTATGCACCGGTGTTGATGATATTGACCATTAGGTGCTATTATGCTAATTTCCTTCTAATTTCTTTGGGGAATCTATAAAACTACTTAATATTTCTGGATAATACTGCTTCTGTTCAGGCTTTGAATAACAATCACACCTCTTTCTGTTTCATCTTAAGTACTACATAACCTTTGAACAGTGTCGGTGGCACTTCATCAAGGTCAATCGATCGAACTTCGGTGACAGTTTCAAATTCTGTGAGCCGACCATACTAGTCACCTAATCACAATTCTATTGCTTCTTCTTAATCTGTACCCGCTAATCTGATCGAAGCTCAGACAGGTCTCACAATCACGGAGAATTTGGAGGTCGCCTATGTGAATCATAACGTCGCGGTTCTTGGACTTTCTGACGGGTCTCGGTGAAACGAAAGTTTGTCTTTCAATCCGTTTGAGTCAAACTCTATTGATGCGGCTGTCAAAAAAACAGAAAGGCTAGGTTTTCGAGGGATGTTTTATTTATCTCATCCGAATCGATCAATCCAGTTCACTTATGAGTAGAAGATTGCTTCACAGTTGTTGAGCACGATAGGCGAGATAGCACTTTACAAGGCAGCATTTTTTAAGTACGTTGAATACACTGATGAATAAATTTGTATGTGCAATGTTGTTTTTTATGCGGAAGTTGTTTAGCTAGCCATTTCGACAGTAAGACTGAACTGTTAACCTGGTTTCTTCTTGGCAAACGTTATGGAAATTAACAAACGGATGACGTGTGGTTGTGATTTCAACTTAACTGCCAAATTGATTGTGGGACTACCGACTGGAATAAACAAAATAGCCTATATGTATCTTACTATCACGATTGAGGAGAATGAGTGGTACTCATTATCTACTGTGGATAAGAATTGCTAGATAGTAGTTCATTCATGTCTGACATATACTCAGACGCGTGGTCGTCACTGCAGTCGCTTAAGAGGCATACTGAATTGAGTTGGACTTTCCGTCCTGTCAAGGATTGGAACTACTGTTGACCTCTAAAGAGGGAAAAATGATCATCCGAAAGAGACCAGTGGTAATTGTTCAGGTGAATAGGAAAGTTCCAAATGAACATGGATGGTGTTCGACTTGAAAGAACCCATTACTCAACTAGAAGACGAGTTAAAGCGCAAGCTATCTTTAGAATAGTGGGGTTTGAGTTTATCGCGTTATAAAAAACAGCAGATCTGAAGATGGGCAGAAAGTTTCAAGCTGTTTGGATTACCCCGTTAAATTAGACTTACCCTAGCTCTTATTTTGCCTGATTGTCGTTGTGATTATGCTTGTGAACTATTGTGATTCTGGAAAGTCTAATGAATTACAGATCTAAGCATATCCGGCAGTACGATAAACGGTAGAGAGACTAATGGTACAGTTCCTATTCTGATCATGTTTATTGCACACACTCAGACCTCTTCAACTCTAACCTGGTTTGCCGATTTAGAGTCAATCGACCTAAAGAGTTACTTGTCAGACTGCTGTTTACATGAAAGTGCTAACCATGAGTGACTTTATCCATCTTCAGCAGGACTACGTCAATAAGGAGTTTAATACTGCGTTCGAAACAATGAATGATTAGGTCAGAATCATATCTCCTCTAACAGCAAGCGAACCTATCGCAAAACACACTATCAGGAGTCGCAGAAGTGTTCTCCGATACGATCACAAACGGTAACTTTTGGACAAGTCTGCTTTTATCAGCAGGCATTACGATTTCCCTCACTGCATGCTCGTCAGTCAATGGCTCCGGATAGATTTCGTCATGAAATCTCAACTCCTGATGTTAATCCCATCAGGCTATTGGCAGATTTTTGTGTGCCATATAAACCAACTATGGTTATCGCCACCTGTAACTGATCTCGTTTACTGCAGGTAGAAATAGAGGGGTGTAATATAAGAAACGAAGGGAAATAGAACAAAATGTGAATTGATCATGGAAATAACAATGTACAGATTAAAGAATCAATGTTGGAAATGTGAAGAAACGACTGTTACGATACAAAACGATAAATGCTAGTCCCGGCCCTACTTGTCTACCTAGACAATTCAACAATCGTTCAACTTATTCATGTGGTAGGTCTCGTGTACACTGTTTTCCAGTTTCGGGTAAATTTAGGTGAACTTGACACACGAGGTTTGAGTGCGTCCTTCAAGTTTATCTTACAGACTGACACTATCGTTCAACTGTCTACGGTGGCCATCAAAGAACTCATGCCGATGCTGTCATTTGGGTGCTACGTTAGCCTCAGCAACTGTACCCATATAACTGCGTAATGTGAGCAGGTAAGCACATCAGGCAGCTGAGTCGTGTCCTAATTTTGCTGGCACGAACGTGTTTGTATGTTTCTGTGTCTGTGTCCGATTTTGCGTGGTACTGAGTCATGCCTGTTTGTTCGCAGTGGAGCTGCCCACTTTGCGATTTGATGCCAAGCTCCGAGTCACGTGGGGTAGAGGAAAGCGTGGGGTGGGGGAGGGTAACGAGGGTTGGATCTAAGGGAAGGACGTCAAAACGTTCTCAAACTGAAGTAACCCACATCGCCACCTGGGGTGACACCCCATTTGGCCTGCACAAACACAGGTGTACTACCGCCCCATCGCCACCCTCAACATCGTCGCAACCTCGCAACCGGTGCAAACATGCGCATCAGACACCCACCAGTTCACCCACATGGATACCAGACGTGGATGCCTGTAGACTGCGCCCGCAAATCGGCATAGTAACAAAAACACGCGCAACCCTAGATGCAACCAAAGTTCAGGCCTCGTTAAAGCCGTGCCCAGCGATGTGTGTCCACTGCATTTGAGCCATGTGTACAAACACGCGACATACTCATGAACTCATTCACATACGTACACAATATAAACAAGGCATCATACTGATTCATGCACAAGGGCGCTCGTCAGTCCCGCAGTTTGGTTGTGCACATCGTGTAATTCCATGATTGCCTGCAGAACCAGCATGAATAGCAGCAGCATGTGAAGGAAGTGTGAGCACGTGCACAAAGATATCGGACTGAGAAAGATTCATTCTGACTTGAGATATCACTAACGTAACAGATGAAAAGCTGTGCCCGGACTCGAGTGTCAACTATTCAAGCTAAATATGAAGCGTGTCACCTAGGGCTAAAATTAATAGACTAGTCATACTTGGAGTGATTCATTAAGGCCGAAATGGCAGTGCTGAAACGAATTTGCTGATGGTTTGTGATGCATTGACAGAAACGGATATCTGATTCGAGATCGACTGTCAGCTCTAAACTGATAATTTTTGAATAGCTAGGGAATTGATTTTTCTCTCATCTAAGTAAACTAAAGTAAATGTGAACATGAGCTTCCTAAGTCCGAGTTGCATGCATGCGTGCTCCTTCATTTACATAATTTTACTTCCCAATGGGGACAAACCATGGTCCAGATTATCTATTTCAGACTGTGTACCCTACATCGATTGACTGCCTGAATGGTCGACTTTAAAATCTTGTTTGTCCAAATACTGGTAACATAAAAATAATATTCAGCTAACTCGTTAATATTTGTCCATTTGTCAGTCGTTGTGCTCGCCAGCAGCATTCTTGAACTGATCGTTCCGTCCGGGAAGTAGGAATGCTAAGGCAAACTGAAAGAACGAGCCTGCTGCAGATGATCTGTCAAAATTTGCATACCGCGTTTGCTTACTTGCACCTAGGAACCCGAAATAAGCCACTGTCGGTTCACCAATCCGGACAGTATGACATATACGATTGTGCTTATGAAACTTCACGAGTATAATGCTGGTAGCACTTTGCTTTTCTAGTTCACAGATTATCTGAGAAACCAATATTTTAATGCATAGGCTAGTGGTTTACTCTCTCTCTACCTTTTCCTTGCACATTGTTAGTTGCGATGTATCTCAGAATTGCACTGTAGGCTCCCTGTTGTTCTTAAATATTAACCATTGAGCTGCCACAGCTGGTGAGTTCCTCAACAGTATCATACGCTGACGACACGAAAGTGTAGCAACTAATGAGTAGTATCACTGTAAAGGAAAAGTTTCAATGCGATCTTGACATCTTTCATTGCTGGGCCACAATGCACCGGTGTCCGTTTAACCACTTCAAATGTAAAGTGATGCCACCGATTACCTTTAGGGAGCAAACAATTAGCTACCGCCTCCCTAACTGTATATTGACGACATAGAGGGATGTCATGAACCTTGGGATTGTAATTCGATCAGTTGGTATCTTCTAGTTAGAAGACACTCTTCATTTTCCATTCGCTCGTACGCCCTCACCATGAATTCAGTAATCGAGCTGGTCAATCATTCCTTATAGAGTGAGTACACCATATTCTATCAATTCGTACATTGTCTTATTTAAAAAAGGTTGAGTAATCTGGGTCAGTTTTTCTCGTATAATCAATATGTCAGTTGCTATCTTTTGTTCGCCTCTACAGTGTTTGGTTAATCATCACATTCTTTGGAGTATATGCTTACATTCAATATAAATTATTGTCTTCGAATTTACACTAGTGAATAAGTCAACTGAAATGCGAATAACATTCTTGCAGCGTTAGGATATATCCAATCTATACAACATCCAATCGGAATCTGTAATAAGTTCGCCACCAATAAATTATTACAAGAGGAGAGGTGATCGGTACGCTGGTGACGATAGTCGGAATCTCCAGTCGACTTGATCATCAGGATACCTTTGGAATGGTGAAACATGTGTAATGGCGATACTAACAGTTTATCAACTGATGAGTAGTAGTGGACTTTGATTTCTATGGAGATTGAAGATCATCCACAATTGATAGCAGCTGTCACATTCCCATAGACTTTCCAGTCGGTCCCTTTCGAACAGCAGAAGCACTAGACTCGATTTTCGCTCTCATTAAAGGTCTTCAGTAGTGCATACCCTTGCAACTGTCGGGACAGTAACTGTGTCTCCTCTCGAGGCAATCGGGCAACCTGATCATTGCTCACAAGTTCAGCAACTGTTGAAGTGTATTTGCCTCGTAGATGATTGTTACACCCGAATAGCATTTTTTTCTATACTGTAATTTACTTAGCCTTATTCCAATGTAAGTTTTCATTATATTTTTGTCATTTATGGAAAGAAATTACTTGTTTGTCCACAACTGGTTTACATTTCACTTACCTTTTCTTCTTTTTGTGCCATTCAACACAAAATCAAATTCCTGAGAACATCTAAAGCTTTGCCTAACATGTAAAATTCCATCGGTCCCAATCCGTTCACAAGCCAGTCGTTCTAGTAATGTACTCGGATTCAGAGTTAATTTGTGCTTACTGAGTGGGTGATAGGTTTGTCAGTTGGATAACATTTACACTACAGTTGAACTCGGAAGAATCGGTCATTTCGTCAACGTAGAGTGGGACAGACAGAATAGTTACAGTAAAGACAGGTGCTATCGGTTTCGTCTATTTCGACCATATTACTGTACTCTGATTTGTAGCTGAACTCTGGCTTATCTCTTGTTAATTTAGCATACATTGGGTGATACTTGGGGCTAGAATCAACCAAGATACTTCCGGTTACATGGGTCCTTGAAGTACGGAGTAAGCGGAGAAAAGATAATCCACAAATGAGATGAACGGAATGACAACAGACTGTCAGTCCCCATTCAGCTAATTGAAACCGATATAAATTATGAGTCCTGGGATACGGGAACCTCCGTTACTTAGCTATTCCCGTCCAGAGTTTGACTACCTGACAGTATAAAGTACACGTGTGTCATGCCTTGTGGTAGTAGAACAGCCCCAAGGTGTAAATACTGGAAAAATTGTTACAGGCTTTCTTGTCTTATTTTAACTGTTTCTGTTCATTACTTAGCAAGTCAAAAGTTTTTAACTACAGTCAGTTAGACAGTTGTCATTGTCTGTATTTATTTCTGATCAGTTTTGTCTGAGATTCCACTGTCAAATCTGATTTGCGCTTCCACACCAGCGCACATTTAGGTTGCTGTGACTTCCGGTCAGTCAATGGCATCACTGTAGGTGCAGCAATGGTGATTTGCCCATATCCTGTACGGAAACGTCGATGAGTTGGGCTCAGCGTAAGCGCTTCAGTGTGTGTGTGTGTGTGTGTGTGTGACGAAAGCAGTTTACGTGTTTGTACTCTCTTACTTTGTGTGCCTCTATTGCACAGCTGACGCTGGCTAAACGATGACGTATGTCTGAAACGATCCAAAAAGACAGTGGCTGTCGGTTATGCATTGTCCAGACAGTAAAACTAGCTGTATTACAAAAGATGATGTAGCAATCAACAGACAAAGATAGAGCGACGGAAGTGATGATCACCAGAATAAAAACAACCCAATCCGGTCCGATCGTCTTCATTGAAATTCTGTGTTCCAGTTGATTAACCATATACTCAAACGAGTTAATCAACCAATGAGTACACCGGTTGAAGTTGTCCATGTATTCAACCGGAACTCAGAATCGCGTTCACATATTGAGATGTAGCTGTCCGGCAAACATGGAATGATTAGACCACAATTAGGATACGTCCTCGAAAACGGAACTGTCGCCACAAAACATCATACAAGTCACCCGGTTGCTACTCAAATGATAGAAATCTTTTCTTAAAATCATAACTTTCAGCCAATTGTTAAACGTGAGCGGCCGAGACAGGTAACCCAAGTACGTACAGAGGAGTATTGATGTAGGTGGGTTGAAATGGTCAGACCAGGATAACCAGAATTGGTAAAATCATGTGTATCTGTTTTATCGTCATGGGCTAAACTTACTTCAGTGAGTGTTTTATCTCACGAACCAGACAAACTGTCTACATCCCACAGTACATCTCATCCTACTGTCTCAATAACATAAACAAACGAAAATCAAATTTTCAGTTATTTATACACACCAGGTGCTTCCCTGAACCGTAGATACATTCAACAAATTATGAGACCGACAAATACAATACTCATAAAACTTCTGGGGCCTACGAAATTTCAAACTGAGAGTGATGAATCGTTATCAACACGTACCTTGAGAATTCGAGCAATACTCTCTAAAGAACATGATCGAAACTATCCGTAGTCATGATCGTCATTATTCGCAATGCTAGCTAATTAGATGACAAACTTGTATGTCACGTAGGTATAATCATTAAGCTATGACAAAGTATAACAGAGTACAACCCGCTCCAATTGTAATGTGGCAAACGCAACCTGTTCCCGCCGGTTCACATTTGCTCACTTCACTCGTCATTCGTTGGCAAGACACGGGTTGCAAGCTACTGACTACAGCGCTCGACTGGAATCGATGTTCTCTAACTGCTCGTTAACTACAATGATATCTTCAGATCAGAAATTTGGTTATAATTGCCACCCGGTTTCCTTATTAGAACAGAGCGATTTGCCGTTCATAGAAAGATAGTTTGTTCAATTTATCATGTACTTCAGGCAAATGTGATACATCCTCTCATTTTCCTTGAGGTTGTTGGGATACATTGAAGGGTTCTA
>LUCH01003162.1:9235-24414 GCA_013368495.1 Paragonimus heterotremus | reverse complement strand
AAAGAGGCAGTTTTGAAATGGACGATGAAGGTCAACTTAGGCACACTGTCTGTACACGGTGCATATTCTGTATGAGAATAGACGACAAGAATAGTTTTTTTTGCACTTTCACGTAACATGTCCGCTGGGCGACCCGTCATAATGTAATTCGTACTATACCAAACGCGGTGATGTTTTAATCTTTGTGACCCTGTTGTGGTATCGATGTTTTAGCCGATAAATGTTGAGTTCTTCGGTTGTTAGTAGTTTATAAATTATTTGTCACCTTTTATAAATTGTGTGCTACCAGGGTAGTTTTTAGATTTCCCATGAATATTTTAGTAAATGTCTACTCATTGATAAATATTCCGGGGAACTAGACTATACCAAACTGAGCACCCACCCATACTTGATCGTAGCCCTCAAATTCAGATAAACCTCACGGCTGGTTCACTTCAAAAAGAAACACTAGACTCGAGTTTCACTCTTAGTAGAGTTCATCAATAGTGCATAGCTGTTTCTGAGACGGAATTCGCACCCCAACCCTCGCTTTTGTAAGACCAGCCCGTTAACCACAACACCAGTAACCTCAACAGCCTTGTGTGAATAGTGTTCCGATTGGCGGATCACTTAGAAAGGTCGGTGAACGGAACCACTCTGTACAGTATTCTCCTGGAAAGCAAAGTACGTCGTGCAGTAAGTTCCCATAATATTTCATTAGGTCAGCATAATGCCATAGGTTGTAAAATATAAGCTTCCTCAAAATGTCGTTTGATTAGCAATGTCAAAATCAAAATGTTTACACGTTCGGGACTGATTCACTGCTGAGTGACCTGAGTATGATGCATGTAGTATGCTATATCTTACGTATGACAGCCACAATCCGATCGCGGACATGAGAGTCACACACAATACCTTTTCGTAGTACAGAACTGGATTATGTAAACAAATTGTGGCCAATTCCACTTTGGCTGTTGTGCGTTGTTGGAATGTGGCTAGCTGACGTGATGCGACCTTGTGAATAATACTACTGAGGTATAAATTGCTGGTGGGCTGTAACAAGAATGAAACTCAAGTCTAGTGATCCCTTTAGAAGTGGGTTAGCGAAGACGCTTAACTGAATGTCTGACAGTGATGTTCGATTTGAAATAAGGCTAGCCATTTTCATCACCCCTATGATACCTGGAGTTCATCAGGTGATAGTCTTGTGAGCCAAGAACGTGGATGGCACAAGAGTTATATAATCAGGGAACCAACACATGGGTTTTGCGTTTAAACATGGCAAAAAAACAAAAACACTAATCTACATACAGTACTGGATCCAGAACGTCACAGTTACCACAAACGCCACTGCCCAGTTCCTGTACGTACCGAGAACTATCTCATGCCATGCTGCACTCCGACGTTTCTCCTTGCATTTTTCCTGTGGCCATTTCGATGTCACGACCCATGCTCTTGCCCCACTACTGAATAGCGATGATGTGAGTAGTATAGTGTGATCGATCTTCCTAACTATACTAGGTCATTGCACCAATGACCAGTTTCGATCAGCTTACTGCCATATCACTCTAGAGGATGGCCTTTTTTTCGTATAACTGAATGCCTTGTCGTACAACCTAGTTATTCTCTTGTATAGAGGCCGGGAAGTGGGTACACAAGTTATGACTCATCATGGACAGATGTTTTGGTCAGTACAAACCTACCAGTCAGTCGGCCTCCGAGGTGGCTTCTAGAAGCGTTCGTTTAATGGTATGATAAACGCTGAGGTTGACTGATCCATCTGTTGTATCCTCTAGGACGGGAAGCTATGGAAATAGCGGTTAAGATGTTCTAACAACTTTCCGAAACATTTTTATTAAGCTCCCAGACGCAATTATCTGGGTTTCTATTATTCAGAGTCACATTGACGGGATTCATTTTCTAATACCTCAGGCGGGTGTAGGTTTCCTAACCTGCGCATTGGATGGCGAATCGCATTTCGTTTTCGTTCAATTAGCCGGAATCTGCGACACTACCCGATCAAGGATAGGTTCAGGCAAACATAAAGTTCGATGGATTCATTTGCACATTTCTTGATCCTCGAATCCGAAATGTGCAACAACTCATCCGCTTTCGCGTTTGGCGCAAACGCCGAAGATACAGATATGTCGCAGCAAATCTACCTACTTTCCTAGGCTGATCAGCAGCTTTAGATAAGATGAAGATAACACTATCGACAGGCTTGCAGTTGAACCGATTGTTTCCCCATGAAGGGAACTACTAAAAACAGATCCAGTTGAAATTCTACAGTTACCCCATCTGTGGAGATAATCGAAAGTATGATGCCGGTTCATTGTATTCGCTGCAGTTCAATTTCAGCCAATGCATGGAATTCTTGTCAACGTTTTATTTCACTCCGAGTCAAACCAATGCAATTCCAGTGAACAAATTGGTAACTACTCGCGTCCGTTTTACACACTCGAGTGAAACTTATCCAGTTTCTCTGGGGGTGTTATTTGTTGTCTCGTGAAGTGTGTCGCGTCGTCTAAAACCAATTCCTTTTGTGATTAGGGTAACACTACAACTTTGCTGTTGCTAGGATGCGCATAGGTCACACCGACGACAAGTGACTGTCACTCACGAATTTTTTCTTTCAAAAATTTCATATGACAGAATTAATACTGTCGGAGTACACTGAGCCGAACTGTTGGTTCTTGGTTTTCACTGGAAAATCCATGCTGAAACTGTGTGATTAATTTGTGGCTTCAATAGAGAAAGAGTAATGACTGGGCTGCCACTGCATCTGTAAATTCTTTGTTGCCGGGGGATGAATTTCTTGTACATTCAGCTCTCTGAACCTATCTGGGAGTAAAGGAAATCCAGATAACCGCTACAATGACTTAAATCTGAAAACCGGGCGGGCTGAAGTGTGAATGAAGTTGGATACGGTCAGCGCTAGTGATAAATGAGAACACTAGTGAATTTAGAGTGAATTCAGTTGTGTCACTTGCACCGATGAGGGGCATTACAATGATGCAGACATCAGTTCTCAACAGCATCACAGTCACTTTTTGAGTGTAACACACTGAGTGTAACACATACTATGGTGTAACTGGAAAGAACTGAATCATTTCGAGTAGAATTCAACTAAACAATAATGCTAGCACAAGAAGATGTTTAACTTTTCGCAGCAAATTAGAATCAGTAATAAATAACTGCTTTGTCTGATTGGTATCAGTACAAAGTTACCTCGTAACTGATCAGCTGTACCTGAAATACCGATATTGAAATAGGGATCTTTTCACATGACTAAAGTACTCCTGAGGCATCCTGACGCTAAACAAGTTTATCGATCATCTCGACAGGAGGCAGAGTAATTGTCTTGTTAATTCCAATCCATGGCCCCACTATTACGACCTTTTGTTAAGTTGAAATCACGGATTTGTATACGTGTTTTATCTTCTGTTGTTCATTGTAAATTGTTCTCGTTAGACTATGAATGAGTCATCAGGTTTGTCTTTATTCAATTTGGCTCTAATCAACTGTGTTAAAACACTTTTTGCTTAATTAAGGACGTGCAAGACGTACTAAAATTGTCACAATTTCACCACAAAATGTCGAGACGGAAAACTACCTTGAACGTGTTTGTCTTTGCATCCTCATCTTCTTGGACGCAAACTAATTTTTAGACAGCTGAACGGCGTCCTAATGATGTGGACTATAGTTAGAATGCATGTGTGGCGTACAGCAAGCACTCATCTTTGTAAATGCGGAAGATGTGTGTGTGTATGGTGATTTTTCCTGTGAGTTGGGCCATACTCTACAGTGTGTATGCTTGAGTATACAAGTGCACTTGCCAGAAAGTGTTCACCATATGTCTAGACCAGGCAGAATGAATTACTCTGTGCGCATGAGCTTTAGTAATGAAGTTTATCTTGGATTTTCATACTATAATTGGCTGCGAAGCAATTGGGTCAAGTGTTGAATGTCAGACGGGTTAATACCTCTGTTCACTCTAGTCGGTCAAGGGTAACGGTCATCCAACTCGTGCAAACGGTTTGCAGCCCTATCCCGCGTAAATGTCGCCAGCATTCGACGGAGAGAAAATGATCGATCCTCCCGTGTACAGTGGACGGGTACAGCTGAAGGCAAGCGAGCTCACTTAAAAACTCAGTAACGCGACAGGTCATGTTGAAACCTTTTAGTAGTAAAACGTTGTCATGTTTATCACGTGCTATAGTTTGTTTGTTCAACTCAGGACTAAACAGTTACGTTGGTATTAGGGCGTTGAGCTGTGAATGTTTTTCTGGTCTGTTGTCAATCTCGTGAACACAAGCGAAGGTTAGTGAGGTGATTTCAACTCCCTCCAGCTGTCCAGTTTACTAACTCCTTTCGAGTGCGAACAAATCACACAAACCGCACGTCTTCCAAAACGCTCTCAATATCGTGTTACAGTCATCAGATATCCTAAAACCAGTCGTTTTTCCGGTTCGTGTTAGAAACCTTAGAGTCCATAAGAACACATCCTATGTAAGCGAATAAACGCTACTAGGCTCCAAGCATGACAGTATGTGTGGAAGTTTTTGAAGAACAAGCTGTCATTCTTTGTGAATCCCTCGTGTGTGTCTACTTATTTCCCGAAGGTTACTATTAATTCTCTCATTCTATAACACAAGTAAAATGACGATTGATCTAGATTCTCTTGTAGGGCCGTCTTACCAAGGTCACATGCCAAGTAACTTCTATTCATTCCTGATAGACCTACGGTTTGCACACTGATGAGAAGAGCTGGAACTCATCAAGCAAGTGAGATGAATAACGGGGAAGTGAGGCAGTCACTTAGGCTTTCATGGTCTGAAAACGTTGGTCGTGGTCGCTGTTAATCTCGGACATCCAGTGGTTGTCCGACTAATGTTTAGTCTACTCGCAACGTCTGTCGATAGACTGGATCTACAATGGTCGAGTTTGTAAGCAACGAGCGTCTATAAGTTCTGTGCCCGTTGAACAACTGATTTGGATCAAAAATGGAAGACTGTCATATGGCAAGTTTCTAATTAATACGACGCTAATTCGCAGGAAAATTAGTATAAACTAAATGAAAAAGAAAAACAGAACATATTAAATCCACCAAATTTACAAGTTCCAAGACTAGCGGTTCACGTGAATGTGATCAAGTGCAACAATCGCTCAACGGTGGAGCGATCAAACACAAATGAAATCAAGATACGTATAAAAAAGCCCAGCAACTGGAACTAAGAAATAGAAGCTACGCAAGAACAAGTTTCCACAAGTAAACGATATCAAGATATACTAATACATTAAGGTTAACGTTCGTGAGAGAAATGATTTGCCGGGTGCGTAACTTGAATGTTCGTGTCAGTCTATACAAGAAAGGCTGTCAATCACTGCCAAGTAGATTTCCAATATAAGAAACGATCAACGTGAAGAGAATAGATGAAGACAGGATTAGTGATCACCAACTTCATGTATAGCACATAACAATCATCAAACACTTAAAGCAAGTAGCTACTTTGACAGTCGCTGTCTTTTTTAATCATTGAGGACTAGTCAAAGCGAAACGTCTCAAACTGTCAAATAAGATAGGCAAACAAAATGACTGTTAAAAAGTTTACGGCTGTTTGTTTGTGTTACAACTAGCAACATCACTCAAAGATCTGAACCCTGACCTGGTAGGGAAACCAAACGATTTTGAAAGTAATGGTGTTTCATAATGCTTATCCTTAAGTCGACACGTCAGCAGTCTTTTTTCGTTGTTTGTAATCATCTGAGTGGGGACTGGGACTGGCACCCCGTCATGTTACGAGCCGAAGCTCCTGTCCACTCAGTCTTCAGTCCTATCAGCACTGCATATGACTGAGGACTTTCTATATAAGTGGTATGTTACTTGTTCACCATCAGTTAGTCTGAATAGTCATCGTTGAATCATCAGAGCAGTAAAGGCTATTGGTGCAAGAAACCAATCTCACATATAATTCATTACAAATGTATCACTCCAATAGGCGATTCATTTAGCTAATTCCCCCATCTTGCAGAAAAAATTTTTACATCTCATTTCGTTCCACATGATTTTGATTTCAACTTGTCATACACACACGTATGAAGTGATTACCATGTGTTACGGGTTTCTAATTTGTTTGACTCAATCGCCAACATTCTGAATGGAATGCATAATTCAATAATCCTATATTTACTTTCTCAACATGATTTACGTTGGTGGCTTCCTGTGTTTCTTTTTTGTATCATACTCCTTACTAATACTATGGAAATGATACAATTCAAAATACCGCCAAACTGCCTCGTGTAAAGACGTGAACATGCTATAAATCAGTCGTGCTTCTTCCGAAATCTAGTGTATATCGTAAACATAGTGAACTACTGTAAAATGTACTATACTTAGTGTGTTCCGTGAGTACTGTAATGCATCTACTCCCTGTTGATTACTTCATCCAACCGTGAAAACAGCATTCATAATATCCTTCCAGTAATTGTTCAATCTTTGGTTGAATCTGCTTGAATGTGTTAGGTTCAGTGCTCTTCCTGTCATCACGGAGAAAAACTAGTTTTTGAGACTGAACTACTACATGCCTAGCAACAGTGTATTAAATGTTATGTACGTGATATGCTTTATAACTAGTGTTGTGAGCCAAGAAAGCGAATGGCACAACAATTGTTCATTCGAAAAACAAATACACGGGTTATGCGCTTCAACACAACAGCAAACAAATCCACTCATTTACATATAACACTGGTCCCAGAACGTCGTAGTTGCAACAGTTACCTATACCCAGCTCCTGTGTGTACCGAGAACCATTTCATGTCAAACTGCACTCCAGTGGTTTTTTCGTACTCCCCTCCCCCGGTTACTTCAATATCTAAATACATGCTCCTACATTGTTACCGAGTAGTGGCGTGAGTAGTATAGTGCGTTCGTTGATCCTCATGAGATTACGTTGTTTATCCAGTAAAGCTTACTATCAATGAAACGGCATAATACGCTTTCCTACAGAACGCGTTGTTCAATAGAATTTTGTGACAGATATAGTTTATAAACTTCTATAATATTATGTTACTGTTCACGGTGTCTTTTAAACATGGTTCATTTGACAAACCTGTCGGTGAGGCAACACATAAACGGTGATGAGTAGCGTTACTTTCGTGTAAGTAATGGATGATCAAGGAATCAGTGAAGATAAGTGACCTATACATCTCATGGTTCAAAATTAGTATATTAACAGTATTGTTGCAAGCACAAAAATATTTTAAAAAATTAATGATGACTGATGAGTAGTCGGGGATTTGGTTAATTTCAAGTTGAACATCACCCACAATTAATCGCAGCTATCGCATCCCCATAGACTTTCCAGTGGGCCCGTTTCCAAAACAAGCACTAGACTCGAGTTTCGCTCTCATTAGAGCTCGTCAGTAGTGCATATCATCGCCACTACCAGGACTTTAACCACGGACACGCTGTTCATGAGGTAACCGTGTTTACCACTGCGCTACTGACTTCACATTAGGCGCGACCGAATTATCATATGTGAACGCTCAACCACTTTCGCTTGTGAGTAATGATCAGGTTGCCCGTGGTTGCCGTGGTTCAAGTCCCGACAGTGGCGAGGATATGCACTACTGACGAGCTCTAATGAGAGCGAAACTCTAGTCTAGCGTTTCTTTTCGAAAGGGGCCGACCAAAAATTCTATGGGAATGCGATGGCTGCGATCAGTTTTGGGTGATGTTCAACTTGAAATTAATGATAAAATAAAACAATTGGATTTTCTTCCACAGGTGGATTTCGCCAGTAAATGTTGTTCCTCCTAGTTACGACAACCTATAATTAAGAGAAGAGAAACGATATGAATAATTTAGTTACATTTGCTCCGGATGACGGCATAGAGTAGCAACACTTAAAAACTGCTAATGACATTAAATGGAACAGTGCAAGAAACAAAATGTTCTACAACTCATTTATTCAACATAGTTGTATGCTTCGAAGAAACAATTTCAAATATTTTTTGTCTGTCGCCGCATTTGTCTAGAATTAGTTTAATCTATCTTCAAAACCGTTATGTGCAAATTAGGAGGTACAATGCTCAAATAATACTAGCCTAGTGAGGACGAACGATTGCACTATACTACTCATACCACTACTCAATGACGAAGCGGGAGCATGTATTTGAATACTGAAGTAACCGGGCCGAAATACAAGAAGATACACTGGAGTGAAGTTTGATGTGAAATGGCTCTCTTAATCAAAATACCGCTCAACAAGTCAATGGTTTCTGTGACTTCAACTTGGAGGGGATTCCTAGTCGAGGGGACATCAGTTGGAGTTAACAGGACAGTCACTGTGTCTCCTTTAGGGCAACCTGATCATTGCTCATAAGCGAAAGCGGTTGAGCGTTCACATATGATGATTCAGTTGTGGTTAATATTAGGTCAATAGTTCAGTGCTCGACACGGTTGCCTCACGAAAACGTGGCCGGAGTTCTAGTCAGATCGTGACAATCATATGCACTATTAGCAAGCTATAAAGAGAGCGAAATTCGAGCCCAGTGCTTGTTTTCGAAAGGAGCCGTCTGAAATGTCTTTGGGAAGGCTGCAAATGCGATCAATGGTGCATGATGTTAAATCCATATAAAGATGTTCAGTTGTATCCAGAGGTTGGCTCACCTTACTGGTGCTATTGGAGCGTACAAACGGATTTGCTGTTAGCATCGATTACCTACGACAGGGATCTCCCATTCCAAGTTGAAATCACAAGACTCATTAAACTCACTGAGCTATATTTTTAATAATTATTAGTAGTTGGATGGTTGATTAGTATAACCTGAACGTCGCCGACATCGTAGAAAGTCTGGAGTCACTGTGTCGTGCTCATCCGTGATATGAATTTGTTATCTTTATAGATTAGCAGCACAGACATATTGGTTTCCTGTTGCCCAGCGTAAAACGTGAGATAATCGCGTGATTGCATGTTTACTACCCTGCCAATATGTGCCAAATGTGATACATATCGCGGCTTGAAAGGGGTCCCCTTATTCTAAATTCGCACATCTCATTTCGCTAGTCATAGTTGGATTCCTGTTCGATTGTTCATGTGAGTTCCATTAGGTAAACCAGGAGAGTCAACATTGTTGTCGCGTGCCTGTTGCCATGTCGTTTACAGTATCACTAACCGGAACGACCTTGTTCCTGTTTGGATTACACATGCAAGGCTAACAAAACAACAAACAACTTCGTATGCGCGTTTGTCTGTGCGCAAGCAATAGAAGACCGGATAACTAGATGTCAGGTCGCCTGACAATTCACGTAGTTGAGGATGGTGTAATTAGGTCAGTTGGTTACACGGGCGGTGGAAGTGTAGGTTGCTGATATTGTATGTGATAGTGTGTTCTAACTTGAACCAGATTAGTGTGTTGCACTGTCAGCAACAGTAACAGTTCTGACTGACCTTCTAGTTTTAACGTGCCCAGTGGCGCTAATCGTGTGTGTTGGTGAGGCTCGTTTGAGGGTTGCGTCCAACCGCCCCCATTAACATTGCATATGGTCTCTACGAGCAAAGGTCAGCACGAATCACGTATGCGTATGTATGTCTGTAAGTGAGAGAGAAAGAGAAGGCATGACACAACGACCTAGTCAAATGGCACGTGGATCACACAAGCGCGTGCCATATTTGTCACCGTGTGTTACAGCGTTCGACTTCCGTAGGTCAGTATATATGCTTCGTGGACGATGATGCCGTGGCACTATTGACGATTGACTGGCCAGCTGAACGAGTTGCGTGAACTCCATCGCAGATACTAACTTTGACTGCCTGTCTTAGAGCAAGCAGGTGAGTGACAAGTCTTGGCAACAGGTCAACCGGATTATCCGCGTGGTTAGACCTGATACAATAATGGAAGGGGGCAATGGGTGATCGAAGTGGGTGACCGACGTTACACAGGTTATCCGCGCTCATTCAGAAGTTGACACGATTGTAGCTAGACCCGAACTAGCGAAAAAAGTTGTTCAGTTCATCTTGCGAAAGACTGACACAAATCTAATGCTGTTCCAAGGCCAGTAGGCACGTGACGAGATGTGCACCATATCAGCATGTGTTTGCTTGTACATTTTATCGATAACCTAACCTGTAATCAGCGGAGTTCATCCAAAGTTAACGGACGAATTGGCGCCAGAGGATTAGAAAGCCATCTGTTAATATTGGTGTTGATCACCATGGTTGTTGTTGACGCAATTAGTCGACATTAAACCAACGTATGTTTACGGAGCACTGTGTACGTTGACTTCATGGCCGTCCAGTGTGAATTAACAGTTTGATAAACGCCCTCAAACTTGCCAAAGATCTCCTGACATTCCGTTCTTTAGTGTGGAAGCGTGTGTTCCGTAGCCATGCACAGTTAATAGATGAACACAAGTCAATCATGGCCGCTAACCAACTGGTGCTGGTCAACAAACGCCCACTAGTCACATGTGACGAAACAGATAAGTCTCAGGACGACGCTGCTCAAAGATACATTCACGTGGGGTCTTTATACATAATATCATTTCCGATTGATGGTTGCAAGATTATATTGGTGCTTCAAAATGCCAAAGTAAAAACCTACAATTTAAGACCAGTTCATTTCTGTTCCGGTCAACCAGACGGAGAAAGTGAGTCAGTTGTGCTTCATGTCCCAAGCTGAAGAAGTGATAGACTAGAGTGTTAAAGGTGAACATCGACTGACATACAAAAACTGAGGAAACGTTAAAAGCTGCTCATTACTAACGGCTGACAACAACAATCCGGACCGCACACCTATTTTTAGCTGAGTACTTCTCACTATGAGCAACGGGAAATTGGTATATTTTTCGACGTCGGTGGAAAATGAATCGCAACACACGCCTTGTGCTATTACATCAGCTATGATTATGTCTGAAGTTTCGCACACAATCATCACAAGAGCAATGGGTGGTTGTGACATGATTACGACAGGTTACAGCTGAAACATCATTGACGTCTAATCTCATCCTTACATTCTGTTGAACTTCTCGACTGACTTATTTCGAAAGGACTATTTATACTCGAGTACACACAGTTTTACGGTTCAGTAATAGTACACACTTTTTTGAGATATCACCGTAATATACATAAAGTGAAAGCGTTCATTTCTACCGTGACGTCTAAGCGATCACCGGCAACCATTGGTTTGTACTACTGGTCAATTTGTCAGACCGCACTTACGGGAGACATCATAAATGTTCTGTTATTCCCAATCGATAGCCATTCCTATTAGGACTGTTCAAGGAATCCGAACTCGGAGACCTCCTGCAAAATGCTTGTCTACGTTTTGCCCATTGTCACCCAAATTTTTACTGTTGTATCTCGAACATTACTAGCCACCATATCCAGATTATCAGTTCTTATTGCCCTATTTGGGAAAATGTGTTGCACGTCGTTTATACTCTAATTCCTAGTTACACCTCACTGACCACAGCATAATTGGGTTAGACATAACCAAACAGTACAACAAAACGTTCAGCTACGATAACTCATCAATGGCGATAGGAAGCAGTGGAGATCTCCAGTCGGTAATGCGGCATTGAGCCAGTTTCACAGCTTCCATTAAAAGTTTGCAGCAGTAAAGGGCGATTGGGAATCCAGTGTCAGAAGTATTCAACTAAAGAAATAAACGAAAAACTTGATATCTCTTTGTATAAAGTCTACCATGGAACTGTTCCACTACCTTTATAACAAAATGTCCTCTACTGGGATATGATAACTAACCAGTATTGGCATTCCTTATTCATTTCTTTGCGCGTAGACTTCCACGAGTATATACTTCTCAACATTTTAGCACCCGTATTTGTGTCCAGCCATCATGCATCTCCCTACAACGCTGCAGGGGCACTTAAGTTATAGTGGGCTACTTGTGAAATCAAGCACATGCTCTGTGGCCACCTAAGCTCCTCAGTGAGAACGCTAAGATATTTGAGTGATTGATATCTAGCCAGCCGACAGTAGCGAGCTTAAAAACACTAAGTAACTATAGTTATTTTAATTAATAATCTAACATTGTATGTTACTGTTGTTTTACTGTGTGAATAATTAGGTTGTACATAGAATTGATTGCATTATGATTTCGCTGGCTAACATGCAATGTTATTGCTATTGCGTAGAAGCTAGCTTTGGGTTTGAACTAAATACATTTCTGATTACTGTTGTGTATTCCTGGCTACAACAGTAACCAAACAGTGTAGGGTAAAACAGTATTATGAAGCATTTAGTTGCACTACGCGGTTGCTTCAGTAGTATAGTGTATACTCCGAACCATGCTTTGGAGTATCGACCTATTTGAACGAAATGACTAGCGGTCATTATATTTCCAGCTGTACTTTTCAGTTGACTCATTAGTCAAAATTGCCCATCGTAATGATAGTGCACTTTATGAGTGTCTGCTTTGCTTTCGGCATATTATACTCAAAAGTATATTTTATTCCGTCCATTGTTTACCGTCGTGGCAGCCGTGGAAAGGCATAACCCCGCAACGAGTAATACGCATCCAGTGTCTCAATCTTATTCACGCACACTGATAGTTTAATCGTTAGCTCGGTGGTCGGTAATGGATAGACTTCACACCAAATGAAAAACTAACATTGTTGCCCCTCAAGAGCAGGTACCAGATTTTTGCTTCAGTTAAGAACCCATTTATCAGAAACAAATTTACTTTATGGATATGCCTGAGAAATTTGCACAATTGCTGTAATTACCAATGGAGAAGTTAGGTTGGGTCGAGGGGAAAACGCAAACACATTTACGTCAACTTGCACGATGGTTCTTTATGCACAGAATATATTTAATCGTCAAGTTCATGAAGGTATTAAGTTGTAATATTTTAACTAACCATCACATATGTTGGTCATTTTTTGGGATTTTTTCCACTGCGTTATCCCCTATCTTCGCCACCAGTGTACCATTTTATCCACCACTCCGATGTGATTCGTGAAGACAACACCCTTTAACGATCCAATATATCGATTAATCCAATAAAATATACAAGTCACCACCATCATTGTGAATCAAACAACAACCAGACCAATATTTCAATATCATGCAGTTTTATATCAAAACTTTGTGCAGAAAAAGTTCTGTTCAGTAAATACACTAAAAATTAAGCTAACAGAATTTAAAAGCAAAATGTGCACGTCATCCCTCAGAGTTCGTGTTTAGGCAGACGAGGTCAACTTTTCCACAGTTAGCAGGAAACATGTGATTACAAGCAACTAACTCAGTATTGAAACGGAACATGATGGCACCCACTGGACAAAGTCCTGATGACTTCTGTCCCATGATCATCTACATATAACTGATTAATCAGCCAAACACCGACAACGTTTGTCTCAAAACCAGATTAGCCAAGGTCTTCTACAGTCTTCAGTTAGAGGGTCAATGTACACTACGGCTCAAAACCGAGGAGAGTAACAGGACTGTCAGTTCTCAGGTTATTGGAAGTCGGGATCATAGGGCTTGTCGTAATTACCGACCGTGTGTATTGGGCAGTCCTTTCATTAGTGGTTATTGATTTGACTTCTACATCTTCCTTAATCAAAAAGCTTTATGACCACTAACTCATAGTGGTCCCTGAAATCATCCGCGAAATAGCCATCTGCCGTCTTCGTTTGTGCGTAAGATACACTGTGAGGTACGCAAGACGTTAGTGCCCCTCTAGTCAGTCGTCAAAACAACGGTTCGGTAGAGTTGTCCTACTCATTGCTGCACCCGATCGACTTGAGTGGTATCGTGTGTGTTTTGGGTAGAAGGTTGTTGTGCAAACGATCGACTAGGCTTCACCTAACATTCAACATTGAATGTGAGAATCAACCATTGTGACCCAAACGGCTTCCTGCAAGTAAAAGCTGTGTAACACCAATAGCAGCCGATTATCATGGGCAGATTGTGAGAGAAATCCACTTCCTGCTGTTGGCATTTAATAAGAGCAAGAGGAGCAGAATATATCAGAATTTATAGCTTGTGTGTTGAGTAAACGTATGAAGTTGAATATTAAATCCTGTTAGTGAGGCTTACCCACTGCTTGAACGTGTTCGTCTGCAAACGCAGTGCACAAACTTCAAAATACTACACTTCTTTTATGTCTGCAAGCAAAATGGGTTTTATCATACCACACCGTCTTGAAATCAAGTGTTATCTGGCAAAGACCGCCTACCATGGATGACTGAACTGTTCGTCATTCAAGAGGGATATTGTGCCCACTGCTACAGGCCTCAGTTGTACAATTCATACAGTAACCACAACAGTAGAGCGTCTTTGTTTTGTTGTTTTTCGAAATAATCGGACACAAGGTTATGTTTGAACGCTTGGAGATGACTGGTCAGTCATAGCTATTGTGAAGTTTCTGACCTTCTGGTTAACAGGCTAGTCTCACAAAAACGAGGGTTGGAGTGCAAATTCCGCCTCGGGAGCGGTTATGCGCTACTGCTGAGCCATATTAAGAGTGAAACTTGAGTCTAGTGCTTCAGTTGAAAGTGGAATAGCTGAGAGGCCTATTTGACTGCAACGACCGTGATCAAGCATGTGTGGTATTCAGTTGCAAACAACCTTGAATGATAACATACGTTTGACATACGTTTCCGATTAGCTTGCAACAGTGATCCAGGCCAAAGGACACTTGCACCTAATCATCACCACAGGTGACTTGCGTTTCCACCCACACATTACCTATCCAGTATAAAACCGAAACAATAAGACCAGGAGGCGTGTAAGTAGGGCCTTTATGTCCAGCCGGTCAGTGCTAGTTAGTCATATGATGGACTAGTTCGAAGCCGAAAACACTCGATAAATAAGCATAGACTTCACTGGTAAGATTTAAACTGGGAAGAAAAACTTTAAAAATGGAATGTAAGGAGTATTAAGGAATAAACGTACATATTAGTGCACTCTATAGAGAATAACGAGGAAAAGCAAAAGTGAAGTTTGGACTGAAAGAAGACAGACAAAACATTCATCATACAGTTCGCCAATAAACCTATAGAAAAGAAAGGGTAAAAGATCACAGACACCCAAGTTTCTGAAAAGAGGAGAAAATTAGTTGCTAAATGAACATGGTCTTGGTAGATGCAGTCATTAACAAAAACAGAAGGGATATGCTGATATGACCTACCTGAGCCTAGCGTACTCGTTGTCTCTTCGCCGACGGTGTATTAT
>LUCH01003161.1:27076-54613 GCA_013368495.1 Paragonimus heterotremus | reverse complement strand
GCACACATTGTAGTTTCAGACAGAAAGCGGATTCGGAAAATCAGTTTCATGAAATATTTCCCTGTGGTCATATCTGAATCTCCCATCATTAGCTAACTACACGTGTTCAGCGGCTTTTCGATATTTATTTGTCATTGGACTGATATATTCGACAAATCTTCCAATCTCCCGTTTCTTCGACTTACTCCATCTGAAAACAAGGCGAACACATTGTGATAAGTCGTTATTATTACACTGCGAACACATCTGTTCTCCCCAATAATGTTACATGTCAAGAGAATACTTTGTTGAACGTTACTCACAAGTCACTGAGTCGGATCTTTCGTAGATGCTTAGTATTACACTAGTGACCTAGTGATCATAATTTATTTCCATGTCGACCATGACAAAAATATTTAATACTGACATGCTGTAACAAGAGCAATATTCTAATTGAGTGTTCGAAAATTCTATCGTAATGCGACAGTTGGGATCGAGTGCGACTGACTTGTATTATGGATTATATTTTTGTCATTCTGTAGTTTCGAACCATAGTATCCCTTGATTGCATTGCGCCTGATAAACCCCTACACAAGTTGATATTATTCTGTCTTACTCACTCCCGTGAACTTGGGGATGTTAACACACCTTGTGTAAATTCTCTTCTGATCGCGGTGTCACACCATTTACAAAGCTGGCTTCCATGAACTCGAGGCTGATGCTTCCGATTCTCAATTATATACACTGGACTGAGACATCCCATTACTACATACGGTCTCCTTCAGCTTGCCAGACTCCGCCGATATCTGTAATGAAAATCGGAACCGGGTTCATACACATTAAATAAACCCGTCAATTTTACAGATGACTGTCCGTTGACAACCTATTGTGCACATGTCAGATTCTAGTTGGCTCATCTCTCAGCTTGTGATAGTTCACGTTCGCTCACCCGTCGGTCTCTCCTAAGCCGACTTCCTGATCAACTGGCAAGTGTGGTACACACCAATACATTGGTTCGAACAGCGATTTATTCGTTGTTGCTGGTAGCAAAAACCGCAAAGTGAACTGCTAATTTTGTTCATAATACGCCATTTGCACGATAGACTTGAAAGTTCTGGTCTCTTTGGTCTCCTACTTAATCGACCTACACTTAATTGTGTATTCAGTAAATGCTTTTTGATTTTGATTGGCGGCCAGCATTTCTTTAATACAAGAAACCTCTGTTGTTTTGGAGAATTCGGTGGCGTTGGTGGATTCCGGCGTGAACTGATCGGGCAGTCTGTCGGTGGGACCATGTGGTGGATTCCATATGACACAGTTGGCTGTGTTGGAATTCAGTGGTGCTGATCTTAGTAACTCTGCTGATGAGTGATTTGATGACTGTTTTCTTCAAAATGATTGGATTCGACGAGCTGAAATTGAGATACCGACCACAGTGGGTTGCTTTGCGGTAAACGGAAACCTGCAACCTCTGCTGTTCATCAGCCCTTACCAGGCAGTCCAGAAAATTACCTGAACGCTGATCTGTTCCAGATTCCAGCGTGAATAAAATGCCGTTGCATTTTAACTTAAAAAATGGTAACAAATAATCGCCAGCTGTCCGTTTCATGACTAGGAATGTGTCGTTTACATACCACAACCAGACTCGTACAGGACAGTTAAACTTACTCGTTGCTTCTGTTTCCAGGTATCCAAGTGAAAGATTGGCTACTACAAGTGCAAAAAGAGAACCCATAGCTGCATCACCGGTCGGCTTATACAACTTATTCTCAAACATTTTATTAATACCGTGTTAAACACCACGACCGAATTGTTTGACCTCAATCGTACTAGATTTAGTGCCATATTACAATCATTTACTTATATCGGTACGAGTAGTGGTGCCTCACATTATTCCGAGTTCGTACACAGAAATTACCGCTGGTCTTCCAAAACGTCCTGCTTCATGTCAACGTTGATTGGCGCAAGAGTTACTTATAGTCAGAAGGTGAATAACGCTAATTAGAATATATATGTAATAAATTAATGGCAGTATGCCAAATATGGTCGAATAACAATAACGTATAACAAAGTGTTTGGATCTAACAAAATCCCGAGAGCAGAGTGGAAAGGGTTTGGAGTGTTGCTGATCATTGATCAAACAAAATGAAGTTTGCGGGTTAGGACGGACGGATGGGTTGGTGTGAGAGTAGTCCATGACTCGTAATTCGTTTTCTCGATGAAGTTGTGCAATTGTTGGGTTCGAAGATCTTTACTGTAGGATCGTGAATTGTTTAGTTCATATGGCGGCTTCAACGTATAATGAATTTGTCAGCATGCAGTGCACCAGTGTATAGTCTTTTGCCTTGCCCAGGTGAGTGTAACAAAACCTGGGTAGTTGTTTTGACAGTGTTCATGGTCAAATGCCATATCGAACAGTGCACCAGGAAATACATTGTTAGCACCGAAACTAAACTGGCTGAAGAAGTTGAAACTGCTTACGCCGTTGGGAGCTGATTGTCAGGCGCTGTGTAGCATCTTGATTGAATTAAGGCAGCCTTATTATAGATCACACTACCTTTGAATGAGTCCTTCGATGAGTACAAAGGTGTTATTTCCGGGACATAAAACATTAAGTAGGAGATGTGAAATAGTTGATTAATTCTGGGAAATATTGTTCTAAGCAGATATTACTTAACCCGATGATATCATACGAATGCTCAGGTTTGAACAGCATGTCTTATATGTAGTATGGGATTCATCCAAGAGCAGTCTGCCACATGCTTTACTCAATATTTCCGATACATTAAATGTGTACTATCAGGTAGGATGCTGCGCATAACGAATTTTCCGATCACATATCCAGTAAGGTCTATATTATCAACAACATTGACTCTTACACTAAGAACAAATGTATAATCTGAAGTAATGGATCGGCTGCATAAACGAATGCGAATGTGAAATTTCTGAGCTTCAAACATTACTTTGTAACCCAGATTCGAGAAAGATTACCACGTATGAGCATTTTGTTTCTCTGGGCATTTTGAATTTAACTGAAGCTTAAAATTTTCTCATTTGATTCTGTCCTATGTGATAATTTGATTTTGTCTTGACCCATCCAATTGTGACTCACAACCAGTGGCGTATGAGTGAAGCAACTTGTCAACAATTAGTGTGCCATCCTGCAACTTTCACAATGATAGTGTCTTTGATGGATAGACAAGTAAATTTTTTATCATGCGTTGCGAGAGAGAAACCAATTGATATGAATTCACTATATATGCCATCGCGGAACCACATTAGAGTACAGTCAAACAGATTTAGATTGCCAACGTGGTCCCTTGTCAATCATCGACAGTAATCAGAGTAAACAGACGATTTGTTTCTTATTTATGTTGTAAAATGCATCGTATAATATTTAACAATCGTCCATATATGATGACCCAAAAAATTCTGTGAACCTGATGTCTGTCGATTTACCAGTTCACTGGCCAGATTAGATTTGTTTGAACAACCATTCTCTACTAACTGTGGTATGCTTTTTGTGTTAGAAATTTCTGCCGGCTATCGGGGAGTGGGTTTGAATTTGTTGACGTTTGCCTGACAAGTATGAAGTTTTATGTTTAGTACTGTGTTGATTGTAGAGGTTGCTGACATACGTTTGGCTTGTTTGTAGAAAGTCGGTTCAAACTTTGTCTCAATTTTGCATTCTGATGCATGCACTGAACAACCACGAACAGTGTTGTGCCATGGCTGCAACATTCATTGAAACTGTCTTGCCTGAAATTATTTGACGCGTTCTCACATTTATTCGTGAGCAACTATTTCAGTGCACTCACTTCCTGCTCAATGTTGGCCATTTTACGTGGTGGTTTTCTGATTAAGCAATTTCCAGCGCTCTGTCTGCCTGGTAATATGTGTATTTGGTTAGTTCACATTGAACACGAGAGATCTTTTTTACTGTAATTATTGTTGATCAGACCGTATAAATTTCGATCATTTCGTCACATTTTTTGACGTTTATTGGGACTTGTAAGACAGTCTTATTGGCCCATATGTCTTAATAAGGATTATGGGATTTGTAATATTTCAAATTTGGGATTGTCAATTTTTTGCCAACGTATGGAATCTGCTGTATTGTGCTGGGTGTCTTTGCATTTTTTATTTCATGTATGCAATTGTTTTCGTTCTCCAGTTGGAAAATACTTACTCGAATTTAGTCAACAATGATTTTGATTATTCAACCTATTTTGTCTCGAATGTTGCCAGTAGGAAGCATGTAGACGTTTTCCGTTTTAATGCGAATTCTCAGATATCATGGATTTGGTGACCTAGTAAATATGTTTTGCTCCCTAAATCCCAGATTTAGAATAGTGAGCAATCAGTCACCCCGCAACTTCCATCAATATTTTAATCCTGAGGGTTTGTGTTTTACAACACTGGATTCAGAATGTATATTTTTCGAATTTGATTTCGTCACGGAGCAGAATAATCCACAAAACACTGTTCATCCTTACACCGACTGGGGCAATGTCTCGAATCTTCTGGGGTGCACAACAGTCAGTATGGCTGTCCACACCAGATTGTTCATTCTCTGAGTTATAAGCTGTCTAATTGTTCCTGATTGGACATTTGTGAATTGGACCTATTCGAATGCTTATCCACTCAGGTACGAGCATGCGTTAACACCTTGGTAGAACATGATAGATGAGGGAAGTTAAGGGTTCCTACTGATTCACTCAAATTAGTAGAAACATTGCTCAGAAGCTTGCTGGAAATGCGCTTCGATACAGACGATAGCGCAGGGATTTCCACTGTCGTCGATCTGTTAGGCGTTATTGAGGAAGGAGTACTTACAGTCTGGTCCAAAACACAATACTCTCAGCGTTTTAATTACGAATAACAATTCAAACTCTAGGTTTCATGAAAACGTGGTGGCCTTCTGCTTTGATAACAATCTAGTCCGTCATCCCATTTACGAGATGGCCGTAATATTACCGAATGAATACGTTTCGTTGTTCAATGCCGAGAGAAACGTCGGAATACTACCATAGTCAATAGGCGTTGCAACCACATGACTAGGTGATATTAAGTACACATTAACTGTATAATGTCAGTATCGTAGGCATAATCACAACCTAATACACGATGAATCATTCTGCTAACGTGAAATAGTGGCTGGACTTGTGCACTGCATCCATCTGGAGGGCTATGCTGACTACAACACTGGTTCTTCCACGTAAAGCCTTGTCAGCCACACAGTCATGAAGAAGAAAAAAGCAAACCCTCTGTAGAAACATAAAAGAAAAAAGAAGGGAACGGGAAAGGACCTAGCCACTAAAAATAACTACTTCTATATTCGAAAATTTCAACATCAAAGTGCCCACACCTTCCAAACAAACAACCGAGCTGTAAATGAAACTGTGACATCATCAGCATGACAGGTTCCTCACAACTTTCACTGATTCGCCTCATTTCCCAGCGTCAGATCATCATCTGTTCACCTCGCACCTTACGCCAGTCGGCCGCAGCGTCGACAAAATGTGTTCGACATGCAGACGGTTAGCTGGTATTCTTAGTACAAGACCAAACCATCTACATCTGTTCATCTGTAAGGACTGAACAAAAGAACTCGCTTAACAATCACTGTCAAATACTGTCGCCTTTTATATGCGACCTTTTAACATCACAGAGATACCTGTCTCTTGTCACAGATGCCCCAGATTAGAAAACACCGCCCTAACCTTAGAAATACATGCGTCTGTCTCACCCTGTACACTTTCGTCGTCATCGATACAGCTTCGCCGATACATAAACCGGTTACCAACCTCCATGACTTTATTATCTGACATTAAAACTACGCAATCACAGCTATCTTGCAGAAGAACTTTGCATTTTGGGGCTGCAAAGCGCATCCCGAATTAGATAGCTGAACATGAATTAGCGTCTAACATTGTTTGTGCTACTTGGAAGGTGTCAAACAACAACACTTCGTCTTCGTCATAATCAAGATCAGTCATACTTCCACCAGGTAGGAGGTCTACACTGGTATCTTACGAGTCTCTCAAAGGGTCTTCCATTATTTCTTCCATGATAAAATTAGACAAAACTAGTGAAAGTGGACAACCTTGACGTACGTCGCTTCTGGTATTGAAACTGTCAGACTGTTCACCGGAAACTCCAACCTAAGCAGAAGTACGGGAACGAAGCGTCGATAGTGTGTTCACACACTTAGTAAGTACACCCCTGAATTTAAGCGACTCTAAAATTGTAAATCGATCCGCCGAACCGATCGTATCTTTATAGTTGAGAAATTTGGCAATTGTTGGGCGGCGATCGACATGACGCTGTTAGAGCAATTGACGAAGAGTAACAATGTAACCTTTACATCTCCGACCAGGGCGAAACCCTATTGTTTACCTTCCGAGCTGCAGTGAGTCGATGAAGTATAGTGGATGTCAGAACCTTAGCAGTGACTGGGGTCAAACTAATACCCCTGTGGTTTTCGCAAGAGCCCCTGGATACCTTTGTTGAATGTGAAACCTATCATCGAGTAACCCCAGAATGGGGGAATGCTCCATGTCGTCCACACAAGCCAAAAAATTGAGTCAAGGCCTCTACTAATGGCCCCCACCATTTAAGCCAGCATCCCTATTAAGTTTGAGAGCCGAAATGCAACCGCATCACGAAGTCCTAGTAGGTGATTTCATATCTACCGACCAGGATGTTATATTACAAGTCAGTAGCAACAATACAGTAGAAGCAAGAGGCCAGTTAGACTGATTCTCACGATGTTCCTCCCACCGTTCTAACCTTATGAACTTATCAAAGAGGAGCGTGCCATCTGTCTTGCCGACAGCTTTACTGACAGACGATCGTTTGGGACCAGTATCACCAATAAGTTTGAACAGGCTGCCCATGTTCCCTGAAGCGAAAGCGGTCTCCATTTCCCTAACTCTCCCCAATAACCAAGCCGCACGATCAACCTTCAGGCTATGTTCCAGCTTCCTGCGGATATCCCTCCTAAACTTGTTATAAGAGTTGCCAGAAGGAACGTTCCATCTGGCTACGAACAGCTTTAGGGATCCAGAGATTCAATATCTGTTGAACCCATGTAGTCTCGTGCCGCATGTTGCAATACTCGTTTCATAAATTGCCTGTAAGTTCTCGGTCCAGCAGTTATTAGGATCTTTGGGGTGAGAACACCTACAGCAAGTTCCTAAGAAGGTATAATACTTATATTTTACCGATGGTATTGCCACTTTCTCAAAAGCTAGTGGTTGTTCTCGGCGAGGTCGTTTCTCAGCAAAAGTACGAACGACACGTCAACGCGACAAGGTAGGAACATCCCAATCCTCGACCCTTTCAGGTCAGATGATTAACATTGTGAGGAAGTTGGGTGAGTCACTGAAGTCATTAATTCTGGATGTAGGTCTGCCTATGTTTGACGTCGAACTATTCGATGGATCGCTACGACGCTCTCATGGGTTTCTTAGAAATTCCAAAAGTGAGGTGGCAAATAGATTGGATGATTGTAACCAGAGGCTTCAATATTAGATTTATTATTGCCGTGGTAAAGCGAAGGAATCCACAGAGCACTGTTTGTTATTACCTGCGTCAACAAGATATAGAAAGCTAAGGACGTAGGCACAAATCAGTTTGCATGCAGGAATCAGTTCGTTTAGCCTGTAATGCATCAACTGATTGATGGTCCTAAGTAAGGTATTTCTGACTTGGATGGTCTCAGGCGCTTAGCCACCAAAATGCGAGCGTTCAGTATCACTGTCCAAGTTGGGTAGGTTGATGACATTAAGGGGATCTACTAATTTGGTCAAGTTGGTTGGACGATTGCCCAGAGTCCTACAGGACAGATGGGCTGATAAGGCTGACAACATAATGACCTCTAGGAGGGAGCCCATCTTCGCCGATTTATTAACCCTCATTGAGAAAGGAATATTTGTAGTCAGCAGTGAACATAGCCAACTAGTTGGGTTGTCTGATCTAAAGTCCACTACGCCACACACTGGATGCGACTGACCTCAAAATGTCCAGATGTCATGCTAACGTGACGGCCATCAGCTTGAATAACCAGCCTACTCTTTGTTCCCTGTACAGAGATGACCAAAACCTTGCAGACTGCATACACTTCTTTGCTTAATCGTTAAAACAACATCGGAATACAATCAGACTCAACAGACGGCGTTTTATTTGTTTGGGAACCAATCGCATGGCCAAGTCATTTAGAGTTCATCTTAAGTCTCTAAGGTCTGGTTATGGTGAGCATCACCACATTCTGGTACATGATGATGTCATGTACTTCAGGTTTAGGTGATATTGTAATCATACTTCTAGCGATAAATCGTTCCGGGTAGCCGTTATCATGAAGTACGTTCTTTAGGAATTCGAGTTCCCTTTCTAACGTATCCGGTGAACAAATTTTGTATGCTCTACCAGTCAAGCAATGCACTAGATTTCCCTTCTGTTTCAAATGTACAAAACTGTGAAAGTTTGTGTAATAACCTGTCCACGTATTGTTGCGATGAATTCTGCGTTGAATTCTTCGGTCTATTCGTCGATTTAAACGAGCATCTAGGAAAGATATCTCGTTTCTTTTCTATTCCTCAAGTGTAAACTTAGCTGACTGATGGGCGCGATTGAATATACCGAGTACTGTCTGCATATTAGTATCCGAACTGGCTACGATAAATATATCGTCCACGTATCGGTGGTATTGGCTGAACTGGCTGATGGTGGATTGAAGCGCAGTGCGTTCAAGTTTTCCCATGAATATATCGGCCAGGAGAGGTCCGGGCGGTAATCCCATTGCTGCGCCATCCGTTTGCCGATACAGCACATCGTTGAACAGCAGTTGTACATCAAATTTGCAACAAAGCAGAAGCTCTTTCAATTTTAGTGGTGGTAAACCAATATCGATTCCGGTCTCAGACACGTTTGTGAATAAAGGAACTACATCTAATGGGCATGATTTCTGTGAATTCATGTCAACGTTCTGTGTGCATTCGACAAATTCAAACGTATCACATAGACTGAGCTGGGCGATCGCTTTTCGGACGGGTTCAAGCAGTTTCACTAGCCACTGCCGTTGAGTGATAAGGCGAATCCTTCATATCAAGTATTGGATGAATCGGTACACCATGTTTGTGGACTTTTGGTAGTCCGTAGAGACGGGATATAGTGGGACCCTGTGGTCGTAGTTGCCCATAAGTCGCGGGGGTTATCAGTTTTTCCTCTTTTGATGACGCAAGACACTTAGTGATCTGTTGCTCGGCATACTCGGTTTTGCCCCTCTCGTTGGCAACTCTACGAAACTTGGTCTGGTCTGCAAGAATTTCATTCAATTTATCGATGTAATCGCTTCTATTCAGAATGACAATTCCAGCACCTTTATCTGGTCTGCTGAGGAAGATGTCTGGATTCCGCTGAAGCAGTTTCAGTGAATTCACGTGCTCCTTAGTTGAAGGTCCTCTCTGTCTCGATGTACGTTTACAGTATAGCCGGCAGCAGTTAACAAGTGTAGTTTTAAATAATTCAAGGTTATCTAACGAACGCGGGGTTAAATCTTTCGTCTGACCGAAAAGATTCTTAAACCGCACCTCAAGTTCTAGACGTTCTTTCTTACGTTGTGGATAGCAAAACTTAGAACCAAGCGAGAGCTCCTCGATTGTGATACGATCAAGATGTAAATTGGAAAAGTTGTGTACGTACCTTTCTGGTTGACTTGGAAATTCTTCTTGAGGCCTGGAAGAGCAGGGACTGCGCGATAGTAAAGCTCGTTTCTTCCGAGTTCGTCTGGCAACCACTTGTTTCACGAAAGCAGTGAACAATTCCCGTTCCTGATCTGTGAATCTTTCCACTGTTGATTCTCGCTGCGCTATACTTTGCTCAAATTCGACAATTCCTCCGCGATGAGTATCAAGCTGATTTAGACTGTAGCCTTTCAGAGTTATGCTTCTTATTTCGACAAGGTTCCTGCGTATAGCCTGCCAAAATGGCTTCGGGTATTCGTTGCGTTCAATGCAGCCAGTGGTGAATTTGACCAATAATGATGTGTCAACACGTGTGCCTAAGAGCAATAAAGAGGTTATGCAATGTAGTGTAACCTCTACTAGTCCAAAGGATTTGCATTTTAGCTTTGTATCTGACCACCTGGTGAACCAGACGTGCTCTACTGAAACGTATGCACTTGTGGACGATAGTTCAGATACCACTTTAGTAGGTATAGGAATGACTCGCAAGCTCAGTTTACCGAGTAATCCTTGTCGAATTTTGACTCACACTTTGCGTGGTACTTGTATGATGCGACCTCAATGACTGGCGTTCGAAATTCACTCTCTAGGCAAGGACAGCGTTGTTTCTGTATAGTCAGCTTATACTGTTGATAAATTCCTGGCTGCGTAGGTCGACAGGTCATCCCCTCTGGAACCGCACAGTAGGCAGGAATTGACTTCACTGGTATCTTAAACAAAATTGTAGGGATTCTTATTGGGGGTGATGTTCCGGAGGCTCATTTAGTAGGTGAACAAAGAATAGGAACTAGAAAGGGACCGTACCTTGTTAGAGCACTCCCTGGGTGGAGCCTCATTGGCGCAATTTGTACTGAACCTGGAGTGCCCAAGTGTGAAAACTACGTGGGTACTCAGTTGGTGTCTACGGAAGATAAAGTTCAAAAGCTGTTTGAGTTTGGGTTTGTTGAGCACGGAATCTTGGAAAAAAAGAGACCTGCCAATCGAGGATAGCAAAGACCTACTCAAGGCGGAAGCTTCTGTACTGTTTTCGAATGGTCATTACGAAGTAGATCTGCCATGACGGACAAGGATGAACTAACTACCTGACAATCGTGCGATGTGTGAGCGACGTCTGTACTCACTTAGTCGAAGGCTACTTAGAGATACCACACTAAAATGAAAGTATGCAGCCGCTATACCCAGCCACATCAGCAAGAGCCATAGAAGAAAGGTTTCTCCCCAAAACATTAACTGTGCCAGATGGTGGTATCTATCACATCATGCAGTACTTAATCCGAATAAGTTGGATGAGGTCGGAGTAGTGTTTGACTGCGCTGCTGCGTATCGAGGAGTGTCTGGTTTCACCGACAATACTTACAATGTATTATAATTAGCAAGCCAGCATCTAAAGTCTCTTAATCACATTCTGCTGCAAGGGCCTGATTTGGCCGAAAATCTTGTTGGAGTGCTCCTCCGTTTTCATAAGCACGAGATAGCCATCACAACAGATATTGAGTAAATGTTTTTGCAGATTCGTGCCCCGGAAAGTGACAGGTGGGCTTTAAGCTTTCTGTGGTGGAGTTCACTTTACTTGGATGAATCTATCGAGGTATATGATATGAATGTTCGCCCTACTACTTCTTCACCGGCCTCAGCAGCAATAGCTACAAAGGAGTACTTCTATGCGGATGACTGTTTGTTATCAGTTGAAACGATTGAGGAAGTTATATCTGTTGTAGACGAAATTAGCGTCCTGCTACAGAAGGGTGAGTTCCGTTTTACAAATTAGAAACCTGACAGCACCGAGGTTGTTGAACATATACTCTCAGAAGATGGAGTGTATCAAACGGTTAAGTTCGACCTAGACGGTTTTGACTAACAAAGGGCCTTCTCTGTGATATAGGAGGTGATAAATGAGTGTATTCAGTCCCAAGTGCACCTCACGGATAAGTCTTTTACTAGGAGAGGTATACTGAAATACTTTTGGGTGTAGTTGTTCCAATGCTATTTCCAGCTCGTAAGATGTTGCAAGACCTTTTTGGTCAAGGTCTCGGCTGGGATAGTTTATTAACGGAGACTGATCGTTCAGCCTCGGATAACTGTTAAATTAATTAGGGTGCCTCGTTCTGTCACTCTCAACATTTATAATGTCATAGGGATAGAATTGCACTTGTTCTCTGATGTATGAGGTAGGGTACAGTGCAGCTGGTTATATTAGGCCGACAGTGTTGAGCGGTTTGGTTGTGTTGTTTCATTCTGGATGATCCAATGATGACCCCAGACTTGAACTCATGGCGGCCCCCATTACGGCAATACTGATAAGGCTTCGTGTGGAGGAACTGAGAAAGCGTATCGACCGCGTAACTCTGTGGACGGACTCAGTAATAGTACAGCAATATATTCGTAATACATCGTCGTGCTTTGCAAAATTCGTTGCACATCGGACGAGGTTAATGCGTGAGTATACCATTATATCACAGTGAAGACATATGCCGTCTAAGTTGAACCCGGCCGATGTAGCATCGAGGAAGCGTCATACTAATCTCCACATGAAATGGGTCATTGACTTCAGGGATCTGAATTTCTAACACTTTCAGAGAGCAGTTCGCTGAGACCATCATTCTCCACTGAACTGACAAACGTGGACTGCGTGTTTTGTCTTTTGAGACTGTGCGTGCAGTGAATCTCATTTTGAAATGTTAGGTATCACGATATTGCATTTGGTTAAAAGTGGTGGAGGCAGTGATTTGGCACTCTCGCTTTGTTGGATTCGTTTGCTTACCAAAGTCAACAAGCCAAAGAGATCCGGTAGAATCAGGGCTGTTACGTGTGTTCAATCTGGAACGAGCAACCAGTAAGTTGATCGTGTTTTTCACATAACGTGAAATATCCGATTTGCTCAACTTTGGGTTTTCTAACCGACCAAGTTATATTGGCACAGCGGTTCGAGACAAGCCCAACATATCACTTGCGTGTTTTGGAAACACTGACGAGGCGAATGCCTACCTGGGTTGCAAGCGTGTCACAAATGTTCTACTGCTTCACATAACTTACAGATACGGGACCTCGTCCTCCTCTGAGGCACGTCAACTTCTTGGACTATTGGCCGGAAAGCCTATTAACCAATGCATTCCCAGGATCAGATAATCATAGAAAAACAAGGTACCACGGCAAAAAGGTGTTGCAAGGCGGGATATGAGGTCGCTACGTCTTCTGGCAGGGCATGACATGAGTTAATTCTGGTATGTAAATGAGTTATTTCAGAATCCCCAGTGCTCTATTCTACGATGGCCTCCATGGATTTGTTTAGAAAATCCAAGTGGCTTTCGCAACCCAGTGTTGGATCTGCAAAAATTCATCTGGTACGGTGGTTGTATTTTATTTAGAATAATGCAGAGCGATGAATCCGTTGAGCCATATTTGGTTTGTTCGTAGAAAGCCGATCTTTAATTTTCTTTATTTGTGTTTGCTGTGTACAATAAACGATCATGATGAATTTTGTACCAAAACTACACATAAAATGTTTGCTTTCCTCCTTTATATAGCTATCATTGCTTATCTGTTAAAACTTGCCCCTTGGCTTTGTTTGACACCTTCTCATCTTCATCTGTACCCGACTGTTTTAATTTAGCTCATTTTCCGCTGACTGGTTGCTATTTTTGGACTCTTGTTTAGTCAAGCCATTTTGAATGCCTTTGCTGAATACTTTCTGTATCCTTTCGTTTCACATTCAAGGTAAGATAATGCCTTAGGTGTAATGTTACTAAACAGTATCAAGTGGATTGGCTGGAAATTTCATCCGAATACTACGGCTACCAACAAAACTGAGTCTCTTTCAATTCATATTAACCAGAAGCCCCATTTATTCATCAGGTACCTGAAACAGTGTAGGTAAAAATCAGAAGAATTCGCGTTTGCAAAAAGAAATTATATAGATCACGGTATTTTGACAATAGTGATGCCATATTTATGCTATGATGGCAGATGTAACGTAGTCGTTTATTCCACATGTGCCATCCCCTCGATATATGCGGAAGTAACCCTGAAACGTTAAAAATGATTAGCATTAGTGGATATTAGGCCATCGAAGCTGTGAACATAAAATATGAGCGCACGCCTATTCGCGTTCGAACCATAGACTGATACGTGTTATTTTTTCGGAATTGGGCAACGATTGTTCGTGGCCGTCAACCACATAGTGGTCACACGTCTACAAACATATAACATGGACAGTGTACCAGAATGACTTTCAGCGTGAACACCAACAATTCGTTGAAGGAGTTGATGTAATCAATTTGGGGACTTTGATTTATAAGTTGAAGTTGTGTTCAACTAGGAATGATTTGAGAAATTTTGTGATGAAAAGTCTTTGTGTCAACAACGAGAATACAAATCGGTTGAATGTTAGATCGAATAGATCGATTGATGAGGAAAAGCTGTATAGTTTTTGACGGACTGGTCTGAAGTGTGTAGGAGAGCCCACGATCGACTTTTTTATCAGTTCAATGATTGAACTCCACTGTGGAATTGTTGGATAGTGTTGCTGTTTTCTACGCACCATAGTAATTTATTAAATAACGCTCAAGTGCATTTGCAAATGGGATCTTGTTACATTTCTAACCATAGGGCTGGTTTCCATCCGACAACGACAGATAGCTGACAACCAGGTGGTAAGTATTTGAAGTGGTGTACGCAGACCACCTGGAAAATAATTTTAATGTTAGAAATATAACGTTGAACTATCCACAAATAACGTTCAGCAAAGTGCTGTTGGGACTGAACTGTCCTTGTCTTGAAGCTAGTTCTATGAATACACTGCAAGATATGGAGCACCACTGATGGTTTTATGTAGGCTTGGATGCAAAGCATCAACTCTCCTCAGATACATGGTCATAAAGAATTGCGTTTAAAATATGATATTCTGTAAGCGTAACGAGGCGTATTTCTGAACGTACAAGTTATAACAGCAGGCAAGTTCGGTTATGTCTGCGCCAATCACTGACAGAATGATATCATGCAGTGAATTCCATGGTGTATAAAACTGATAAATTGTCGAAAAGGAATAGCGACCTTGTAATAACGTCGGAATATACTCCTATTTTCCGCGTTATCCTAAACTCACCTTTTCTCCCCAACGAGTCCCCCAACTATTCTTGATAATCCAGTAGGGCGTTCCATTCTCTGAACCGTAGCCAACACTCAGAACGGCATGGTTTAATCCCGATGCAGGGCAGAGATATTCTGGTGGATGGCTAATACCTCTCCGGTAGAACTGTATTGAAAAATGTATGAAAGTATGTCAACATCGATTAATTCGACAGAATTGTTGCTTTATGCAAGACAAATTGTGTGAAAAATATTGGCGATGATAATAGTTGAAACGTGTGACATTAGCCGTGTGTCTATGTTACATTAGCCTGAATCATAGAGACCAGAGGCATAGATGGGAAATCAGGAAGGTCATATGTGCACCTGAGTAATCAAGTACCCACCAAAGGTATTGGGTATAAAAACTATTGTTGTTTTTGTAATTAAGAAGTCAATGAAACATTAGAAGTCAATAACCACTGGTCATCTATGATATTCAGATTGATAGAGTGTATACAGTGCATGCAGGCTTGCGGATTTTGTTGACGGTTTATGTCAAATAGTGTCCCGGAAATCAGTTTTCTCCGAAATTATTGGGTAATTTAATAAAGTACAGTTAGCACAAATCAAAAATCGGCGAAACGTTTTATGACTAACCAAATAAAGCTTACTGCACAAAAGTTGGGAAAAATTCAGTCAGCTTGTATGTACACTTTTTAATGAAGAAAATTCCCAGTGTGGTAATCGGTAAAGTGTCACATAACAGAGTGATGATAGAGCATATCGGGTTGGTGTATGTAATCTGCTCTATTCTCCAGCGAATGAACTGTACACTGTTGTTTGAAAACATACCTAACATCGTCTTTAACCGCAGACATTCAGAACAGTTAGACTCTGAACAAACAGATATGATAACTCCAAGCATGCATTATAACTTATGTCATCCGATGTCCGACTTGTAATGTGTAGTAAAGAATATCCTACTGCCTACCATACTACTTTGCATCAGGTTGTACCTAAGAAGAAACCATTGACGGTCATTTAGTATATGAATCTGCATATGTATTTAAGCATATACAAAGCACATTTTTAACAATCACGAGTAAATAAATTAGTAATGATGCTTAGTCAGGAATTTGATTAATTTCAAGATGAACATCACCCAAAATAATTACTTGAACCGTTCTCGCGAATCAACTGTTGGATTTGTTTACACACTTCCGAGCTTGCACAGTATTAACACAAATGATATTGGTCACCTGCACTCAAATTTCATCTGAATACAGCACAAACAATAAGGTTACTAAGTAATTATGAGCTAACTCACTTGTAACTGGTCAGCATTGAGGGCAACACTTAGAGGACCATTATCAGCAAGCCAGGCAGCCTGTTTTATTTCGTCTTTGGGAAGCATCACTGAATCGTTCAGGTAGGCGACAAACAGATTTTTGTCCAACCAACACTGTGACGATTGCCTTCCAGTATACGGGTAATTGCTTTGTGCTTCCACTCCACCCATTCGCTTAAGCTCTTTGTAAGCGTCCATTGGATAACCACCGTTACAGCCTTCATCCACATAGTCACAGTCCAATAGTTGCTGAAAAATTGTTGTCCAAATTCAGAAATTACTTTCAGTTAGTCAATCCATAAATGAAAATTCGGATTGCCGAGAGTAAAACAAGGTGGTTAAGTTTTGGACAAATACTGTTTTGAATCGCTTTACATGTCTAACTTAATTAGTGTACCGAATTAGAAATTGTATTTTAAGAGTTTATTAACGAAAGGTCCGAACCCATAACCACCAACATTAAACTCACTTGTTTACTAAGTACTATGAGGTTCCCCGTCTTCCTGAACCACTGACCCTCAACATTACCGATTGTTGAAAATGCCCAACAAGAACCGCATGCACCCTGTTGTTCGACTGGGTTTACTGCTCCAAGTGATCGCCAGTCTATACTATCTGGAATATGCCCCACATTTTCGATGTCAATTTCCTTCGCTGTTTTTGCGTGACTCTTCAATTTTGCATTTGCATAGAGATCGGTGAATTCCTCGGCTGCATTGAAGGATTTGATTAGTACTCTATCACCCTGTATCTTCAAGCAGCTTACCTGTTAGGTCAGAGAATTGGGTAATACCGTACTCAGCAGTTCCTTGTTCTAAAGTCTGATAAAGTTCAGCACGCATCAGGTTATTCTTAAAGACCGTAAAACGATATTCATCATCTGTAAATTGAATATTTTCTTATGTGATACACAGGCAATGAAGCTCACCGTCACTTGAAAATCTCTTGTTGTATTTTCGTTTGAAATCCTCGTACAATTCACGTGCATTATCCGGGTCACGATAGTAGAGAAACTGTGGAAGAAAGTTGAAGATACTTTCACAAACAAAATTTTTGCATTTTATTATTTTGTAAGTAAGGTTAGAAAAGAAAAAATGAATCAGCCAAACAGAGTACATTAAGCATGACCCTGTATTGATGACGTTAATTTTGTTCAGCTGTTTCTATCCACCTCATTCTCTGAACTATTCCAGTTTCCCTCCAGTATTTTTCATTATAGGTTGCGACACGTGATATGACGATAGTAGTTACATGCACTGCATCACTTAAAAGTACAAGCAACCTTCTAATGTTCAACTACCTTACTTTTGAAAGGCTATCGTGTATCGTAGTATGAGGATAAACCACTTGAATGCTAACTGATGTTGATATCCTTAATGTTCAACTTATCTACTCCATAGTAACCTCGTTAGAGCATTTGGTTCTGATGAGATAACTTGTAAGCCGACGATGAAAGGACAGCTCACTTACTTCGGTAGGTTTCTGCAGCTTGACCGCAACTGTCAAGCCTAAGCACAGTGTGACGATTAGTAGTTTCATGATGGCGATTCGGAGTTCATTGTTTTGAGTATCATCATTTTATAGTCCTCATAATAGCAAAGTTCACCACGGGCATGTAGTGTACATTTTGAAGATTGTACTGTGTTAATTTTGTCATTCAAGTGGTTAATTGTAGCACACCTCGTACTATTTGAAAAACCAGAAAAACTTCACATGTTCAAACTTTTTGATTATGAAAAACGATGACTTTTGAACTGATACGATAAACCTACCCATTTTCGACACTTCGCTGATCAATCAGTTGGCTAAACTTCACTACTTTGTCAGTTTTTAACTCTTGATTACTTAAAGTTGCCTTGCAAACAGTATATATTTCAAGTTCATAAGTGTCAAACTCGTACCACCTATTCTACTTTGTACTCATTCTACTCCTCAGGCAGATCCGACAGATGATTGTGACTGAACCAGGTGTACCCACGCCACGATCGATAGGTTACTAAAACTGTTAACCATCACACCCTTCCTGCTTCATCGAACAACTATCATATACATGTGGTTAGAATTGTGTACCTGTTTTTGTGAATGTGAAACAGATCAGTGAATAACACATAAGTAGTTTTCTTTATCTGCCAGCAACTCAAGGACATACATAAAATGTTCGGGTGGTAGTATCAATGAAATTTGGTGTTGTAATGGGTACAAGAATAGTTTACTCAATGAGTGTATTTACTTATTTCAAGGCCTCATGATTAGACTTTATTCATAAAGAATAGACAGACAGTTGACCACGTGTATGACTAAGGAAAAGTGCTAAAAGCGGAATTTTCGAAATAAAACAAAGTTTTTGTAGAATACAATCAGAGTGCGACATCTAATAGAAAGTGAGTATGAGTGTTTAGAAGCAAGTTACTGGCAAAATGGTTTAAAAGACCCAAACGTGGAAAAGCCGTATTCTTGACCGATGACAATCCTGCCGTGTCACCTTTGGATGGAAAATGGACGTCATGGAAATCTACGTTGATTGATTACGTGGAAGTGTTGCCAGTTTTCAAATGTGAAATCAAGCTGACTGAGGATCACAAGTTAAATTTATTGAGACTGTGATTGGGAGACGAAGGTAGACGGTTGTTCAATGCCTTAAACCTACAGTCGAAACTTAGGTTTTCGGATGAGCTAGCTGATCTCGATGAACATTGGGGATTACAGATGAATACTTTCACTTCACGGTTCAAATTTTCGTCGTTACGTCGAGCGGCAGGAGGAGTTTTGAACGGATTTACCTCCAGATTGCTTTGTTCAGTCAGCCAATGTGAGTACGTTAAAGTACTGCAGAAGAAAGTTGAGGAAGTTCTTCTGATTTCTGCCGTCCGTGCCTCAAAGATTCGAGAGACATTACTGGCTGAGAATTCAATGGAACTGACATGGAAGAGGGCTTGCGATCTGGCAAGAGCCAATGTTCTGGTTGATGATCAGAATAAATTCTTTCCTACGATATCCCAATCTACAGCGATTTCTCGTGTGAATGAAACTACGGTTTTCTGTTTGAATTATTCATAACATACGGCGTGTTACCGGTGCGGAGGTCCAAAACACAAGGCTAATTACGACGAATGCTCCGCAATCAACGCCACATGCAGATTATGTAATAAGCTTGGTCACTTTGCGTGAGATTGTCACTCCAAATCAGTTGCTGCTGTCAGGGAAACTTTGGAAGATGTTGGGCTAAAGGAATGTTCGGGGAGTGAACATATTTTTTCACTTCATGAGAACGAACCGCAACCTTCGTCGAGAGCCTGTGAACCCCCTCTTCCAGTCGCTGACGTACGTACTGTGTTTTTTTGAAGTTGGTGGTAGAACAATTTCGTTGTGTGTGGAAATGGATTCAGCCTCACCAATTACAATTGCACCCCTGAATTTTTATACAAAGTACCTGATGACTTTACCAATATCACCGTCTTCCTGTACGTTCGGAAGTTATTCTAGCAACCCTGTACCGATTATAGGATTTGTTACGTTGCCCGTGTTTTTCGACAATACGTCCAAAAGCGAAATAGCGGTTTACATTTCCTCTACGAATACCAAACCACTTTTGGGAAGGAACGCTACGGTAGCCCACAGAATTGGTCCTTCCATTCACAAGATGATTATAGCAAACATCAACGTTTCGTATTCAAAATGGATGTGTACTATACTCTTGCTTGATGGAGTAGGGAGAATTCCAGCTGGTGTGTACCAGATACGTTTGAAACCCAACACTGTACCATTGGCAGTGACTCGACCTCGTCCTGTACCGTTAGCCAATCGTGAGTTGATTTCGGATGGATTAAATAAAATGCTTCAACATGATTTGATTGAGAATATTTAATGCTCAGAATGGGTTCACCCACACGTGACGGTTCTCAAGAAGGACGGAACAGTACGCGTTTGTACAGATTTACGTGCCCTGAACAGACACGTTGTTGTAGAAGAGTTTCCCTTACTCACGGCAGATGAACTTATTGTTAAAATGTCGGGTGCAAAGTTCTTTCCTAAATTGGATATCAGCCAAGCCTACTATCACATGCCACTTCTACTGGAATCTCGACCCCTTACGGCATTTTTAACACGGGATGGCCGATATCAGTAAAAAGTCCTTCCTAAGGGATTGAGCAGTGTCCCTACCACAAGGCGGAAGTTCATGACACTTTCATTTTCCGATCTCACTGGATGTGTGGTATACACAAACAATATTTATGTTTCCGGTAAATGCGCAAGTGAACATGATGCGAACTTACACGCCGTTATCAATAGTCTGAACAAACTGAATCTTCGGTTGAATCTGACAAAGTGCCAATTTGCTGTACAGGAAATCGAGTTCTTGAGCCATACCATATCGAACGCAGGTGTGAAGTCATGTACGAAAAATACATTTACAATTCTGAACTGTCCTAGATCACGAACAAGTGACGAGGTGAGACGATTTTTACGTCTCCGTAGTTATTACCTCCAACATTTTCATAATTTTGCCATGATCTCAAAACCACTGCGTGGAACACTCAGGAAAAATACTGATTTCGTTTGGGGCAAAGAACAAGTGGCTACTCATCGAACTATTCGCAATTTGGTTGCTTCGACACCCATCATGGCTATATTCGATGAGAGCAGTCCTACGTTTGTCTCCACTGATGCATCTAATGTTGGGTTAGGTGCTGTTCTTTCTCAACACCAAAATGGAATTGAAAGGGTAGTGGCGTACACCTCACGAGCATTATCACTCACTGAAATGAATTATTCCGCAGGAGAGAAAGAAGCCATAGCTTGTGTGTGAGCATGCCAAAAGTGGCATCTGTATTTATTTAGTCGACGTTTTATATTACGAACTGATCATGTTTCTCTTACATCGTTACTCTGTTGGGGAAATAATGGTCAAAATCCCATTCGCATTAGCCGATGTTACGCTCGCCTAAACAATTACGAATTCCAAATGCAGCATGTTTCCGGTGCCCATAATCAGGTAGCAGGTGCGCTATCACGTTTACCTGTTGCTAGTCAAAGGGAAACTGAAGACACCGATGACGACAGAATGATTTTATGTTTGAACGACACATGTACAGGAAGGATTTTTCAAAACGTATCCAAGATCTCAGTCTTCCACGAAGATCAAGACGGACAAAATATCAAACGCTGAAATACGGATTGTCGGACGCAGAAGGGGGACGGGGTGTTGTGTTCAATCGGAAGCAAGTGAGCCTTGCAGTTGGCCAATCACATTGCTCTAACCTTCCAGCGGTCGATGACACATACGGGCAGCGGCTGCCCATACTGTGTGGAGTGAGTTTTCCGTAACGTATCGTGAATCGATTGCTCTAATAAAGCTTACTTACTACTGGTATGTTCCGTCATTCTCGACTAGAGCAGTATCGAACCCTGAAACTTTGGCGTGAAGAGGGAAATAAGCAATAGTCCACCGTCAAGGAAAAAGGAAGAATGCTTCAGCCCGATTATTCATCTGAAACCTAATTTTGCTGACAAAAGGTCGTGAGTACATTTAGATGCTGACGAATTCAAGAAGTCAGAACATGAAAAAGACAAAACAGAACTTGTTGGAAGATAAGTCGTTAAGCTCTCAAAACTATTAATGCAGCAAGGCCACGTACACACACACACACACACAGAAAAAGACAAAACAGAACTTGTTGGAAGATAAGTCGTTAAGCTCTCAAAACTATTAATGCAGCAAGGCCACGTACACACACACACACACACACACTCATTCTGACCAGATGAACTCAACTGTGTCCAACAGTACACTTTCTTATGAACTTTTTTGGATTCATAATAGTGGTTGTTCATGTAGACCGCTACCTGTTACATACAGTCCACCATATCATGCACTGTCAAATGTTTAGCGGAAATGCTGGAGTCTCTACTGCAAAAATTGGGCCCACACCATCTTTGTGAAATTTTCGAGTTTGTGGATTTTGTGACGGACGTTAGTGTTAGGCACGGCCACATGAGCTTCCACGATGTAGTAACTCCAAACACCAATGTTCCGTCGGTGGAGAGTAAACTTTTACGAGAACAGATAGAACAAGCGGGAAGCATATTCAGATTACAAAACTCGGTCTCAGTGAAACTACATTCACGGGGTACCCTCGATGTAGAGTTCATGTTCAACTGCGAGTTGTATTGACAATCGAACGTAGTAGTAATGGGATCCCTTTTAGGCCTACTGTCTGCAGACGAACTCACCGACCAGCTAGATTCCTAACTTTAGTCTGCCATTTGGAGTCTAAAAATGGACCAAGGATATGTTGAGGATGTATTCGTTTTTATACAACCAGTAGATGAGCTAACATGTATCCCTCAGGTTTTCAATGCGGCACACACTTCACTTCGTTTCATCTCAGAAGATGAGTCTAGAATTACGGTCCGTTTCTTAAATGTCAGGTTGGCCAGAAGTTGAGGTTTTAATGGTCTTTTGTCAACCGCGTGGAACGTGTTTCATCAGTACCGGTGATTCTCCTCTATCTGACTATCATGCACGATACATTTTCTGGTAGTGCATCCATTGATATCAATGTCTTCGTAAACTGTAACGGTTACGCCCCGAACAGATTTACTATTCTGAGTCGGTTGCACGTATCAATGAAACAGACTAAGTGTTCCGTTCAAACGATAATTTGATCTGACAGTGCACCTGAATTCATGAGGACACTGTGATTGGTAGAGTTGTGACAACTAAGACAATAAATGGCCTATTCGAAATCGTTAGCACAAAATTTCTCCCAAAACCCTCACATCATTCAAACATTTCTGACAGATGAAAAAATCAGATGCTTTCACAAACCATATCTGATCGTGGATGACTCAATCAAGTTGTACGCCGAACATCTACATTTAAATCACTCGGGAAATTTCCCGATATTAGACATATTGACACAAGACAAATAATTCGACATTCGAAATAATCCAAATCCCACAGCATACATGAACGCTTGCACAATCGCTGATTAAGACAGTCGGGTTAATAAGAGTCTTCCAATTTCTACTGTGCGTCGAAAAATGCGATCGAAAGGGTTCAAATTTTACAACTTACATTTACAACTTACATTATCATTAATCAACAACTGAGAGTGTGAATTAGACAAACACACGTGCTATCAGGGCAATGAAGCTTGGAAAATGTAGTGGCCTGTTTTCTAGCTCTTTGTATAGCGCCCCAATAGTGTCACCTCTTTGTTCAAACAGACTCAATTTGATCAAGGTGGCAACGTGTCAATAATCCTCACATTCGTAGTATTTTTCGAGGATCATCATATATGAAATCCACATGTCGTTTTCATTCATCTACTCAACATCTACAATGTTTATAACGATTGCTTCCCCTATTACTGCAGCCAGTGAATTTTGCATTCTCCGGTTGTTTCTCATAGTCGCATGTGTGCATGTCCTTCATGGGTGACTCGAGGTTAAGTAACCTATCAAAGCATCAAACATTCAGTAAATTTGTATGAACCAATTTGTGTTTCTTTTACAATCCTCAGTACACCTCTATAACTATGGTGACATCTTCGTATCATGTTGCATTATGGACTTCACGTTGACTCACACTTCGTGTTCATATTCGAACCATGTCAACCGTTGCAAACGCTGAGGCGTTTCCGACCGTTTTCTGAATGGACACTGTTAAGTGAACTCAGTGTGTTCAGTAACAGCGCATTTGGCAGCCTGTAAGTTGGTTACGTTCTGAAAAACCAGTAATCCACCACAACCGATGACAATTCCAGAATGTGTTCGGTCCAACTTTCACAACACTCGCACTCGAGTAGTTTCACACGGCCAGCTTGAAATATGACGATGGGCAAAAATGGCTATCAACTGGGAACAGCGTTTTATTAATGCCATTCACATCTCCGAATATTTGTATGTATAGAACAGACCAGTTGTTACGGCCATTACCCATCGGAATCCAACTGAGGCCCGAAGCTCCACTCATTAGATCGTTTCATAATTATCCGAACTGTCGTACCATTCAGCAATGGTACAAATACGACGCTCATCTACTATCTTGACGCATGTCAGTACTGTTCCCAGCTCACCTGTGAGAGCACATATCACATAGGCGTATGTGGTTTCTGTTGTTCTTTAGAATCCAGCCGAAATCAAGACATTTTCCAAAATGCTTCACAGTGGGTGAGTTTACCTATACTACTTACCAACTGTTTACTTTCCACTTTTGTGCGGAGGTATATTTCGGTCTGATGATCAGTACTGTCGAAAACTAAGAAGCCGTTTCAATCGGCACGCACCAGTAGCTATGTTTGTTTGACTTGCAATGAGAAAGGATCAAATGCGGTGAACACTTAATGGCCTAATGAAAATTTATATGATTCAATATGGGTGGAGATGAGAGTGAAGTTAGTTGAGATGACGGCGCTTGTTGTGATGTATTAATTTAAATTAATTTCCGTTGACATTACGTCACAGCAATATTCGTAAGTACAAGGCATCCTAATTGATAATACAAGAAGGCCAACCGAGATTACGAATTAGCCTACATATAGGGGATGATTTGACTGAATTCAAGTTGAACACCACCCGTATTCGATCACTGCAATCTCATTCTGATATACATAACGACCAGCCTGCTAACTCCTTGGTCAGCGGCTTAAAACAACTTGCGGATTCTAGCTGACTCAGATATCACAATCTCGAGGTTATCGATCAGAGTTAACTGAACCGTTACGGTATCTTTTTTCGAAGCCATCCGGCAGCTTGAGTAATACTCACAGACATGTGTGTTTGAACGTTTGCAGATGGTAATTTAGTCTCAACTGATTTTAGTCAGTTGCTTTGTGCTCAAAAAGGTTGCCTCATGAAAGCCCTGGCCGGAAGTGAACTGCCGGCCGCAAAAATAAATTTTAACGGGAGAACAACTCGGGTCTGGTTATTCATTTGGCATAGATTGGTTAGGTATTCTACTTGAATGCAAAGGCTACATTCAAATTCAAATGTTATTTAACTCTAAACCCTGATTTATTTGTTCATCGAAATACAAATTAGTAACTACATTTAGACTTAACTGACCAATTTCGACAAACTTTTTAACTGTTGTCTTGCAGTTGTAAAACCATTTTAGACCGGCATGCATGATTGCACTGTTCAACGGCGAGTCAACTTATGTTCAAGTTTTCAGTATAACTAATCGTTGTGAATTCGATTACGGCAAAATCGTCGTATGCCGGGGGATGTTTGACAATGTATCTTGTTTACTTTCTACCTTGATGTGAAAATCGGACCAGCCTTGCTTCAGTGTTAAAATCCGTCTATTCTACACGTCTATAATGATGAGCACGCTTGGATTAGGATTTCGCCGTCTTACTAACATGTCGGTCCACTTGTTGGATTTGTTGAAGCTCGTTTGGCGCGTTTGTCGTTTTATGTTTGGTATGATGTGGAACGTTGAAGTTCTTGAGGTATGTTTGGTTTATTTGTAGAAAGCCAACCCTAAATTTGCCCTTATTAATGGTTGTTGTGTGCATTGAAAATCATTATGAATTTTGTACTGTAACTTCACACAAAACGTCTGTTTTCCCCTATTTTTAACTACCATTGCTTATTCATTGAAATTTTTGGTCTTGGTGTTATTTGACACGCTCTAATCCTCACCTGTACCCGATTGTTTTAGGGAACTCATTTCTTGTTGACCGACAGCCTTCTGCAGACTCATGTTTGGTTTCCCCACTTTGAACGCCATTGCTGAATAAATTGGGTATCCTGTTAATTCACATTCGAAGAGAGGGGTCAATTTTATTGCAATTTTTTCAAACAGCACCGCATAAATTTTAAGCATGCCTATCGCTTTTCTGATGTGTTTTGGACCTGAAAGGTAGTCTCGTTAACCTGACCGTCTGAATAAGCACTATTGAAATTGTTGAGTACGCTTTACTGAGTGAATTATCTTAAATCGCTATTACCGTTTCAAGCGGAGGAGGTAAATGACCATTATAGTTTCTGCAGAATACTTTGCGAGTTGAACGTGTATGGCGAATACTGCACGCCTGTTAGAAGAATTCATGTTGATAAGTTGCTTACAGTTTGAATAGCACTGACTGCAACGGATCAGTAATAAGCATTTGTAGATCCTTCGTCAACATGAACTTTCATTTGGACAAGATATGTGGATTACTGGATTTGGTGCTCGCTTAAATGTCGGTTCAATTCATCCACCTGCTTTGTACGGAAACCATCGAGTTCGAGTTTGATGAAAGTGCTTTTAAGCAAGCTGACGTTATAGCGTTGGTAGTCGGTTGAGCCCAACACTGGCTGATATTTTTCTTGAAATGGTCACAAACGGACTATCCGTTTGTATTGACCGTTCCTTGCTTTGTGAACGTTGTGTCGATGAGACTGTAAAAATTACCAATCATGATTATTACGTAACTCTTTTTCACCAGTTTTATTCTACTCACCGAAACCTCTCTGTCCCCCTTGAAGAAGCGTTAGATGATGCGCTACCTGTTGGGGACAAAACTCTTAGATCCAATCAAGACAGCTGTTGTTACCCTTAGAACTCTGAGTGGCGTGTGGCCAAATCGGATCCCAAAGTTCAGAACAATTTGGGTCGGTAATTACGAAGCTATTATAAACATGAAATACACTTTAGAACAAATGCAAGTTGTTCACGTTCACACTGTATGTGATAACAAGAGTGCTTCGCTGGTCCAAAGGAAAAACTAACGGAAGAACACTTGGTCAAGGCTAGCAAGCAAATGCGAAGCCAACAAACCAATGTTTCTGTAAGGTGCACGCATACGGACTAAATACAAGTGAATTAGCCGATAAAACACCATAAGAGGGAAGAGGGGTGAATGGCAGCAGACCGGTAGATGTTCATATTTTGATGCTTTAGGTCCTCAGGCTGGTGCATAAACATAGTACACGTCTGAAACATTAAGTCCCTTTGGATCATCTGAGTAGAATAGTCGAAAATAATTTACGATATGAATCCATCTCGCACACATTTGTAAGTCGTAAACGTGTGACTAGCATTAAAACGAAACAAGATAATACAAAACACTTAAAGGTACAAATCGAGCTGGATCACGTGCGATACTCACGGTTAAACTCACAGTAAGCATAGATAGTTGTTTTCGTGCGCATAAAACCGGCTGCCAACGGCAGATCAACAATGCTTTGATATACTTGAGAATCGGTGACTTGTGGACATTCATCAAAATCTTAAGCTAGGATGCGATAGTGACGCTATGATCTGCGGTCGATGAATGCCTTGCAGTGGATGAATCGGCGTTTCGTCCTTGATGAGTGTCACCCATTGACCAATTAATCAGTGCAACTCGCAACCACTTTGGGATGTGCCCCTTGGACCCGATTTCAAGTGTTCTTTCTCTTCTA